>JAGDQP010005660.1:0-74167 GCA_022664845.1 Lepisma saccharinum
ATCTAATGGACTCTCTCTTTTTAGCGGATGGTTTGAGAGTTGACCGAAGAAAAAGTTCTTATTCAGACCATAACTTTAAAAATTAAAACTAAAAAAATACGCTTTATTAAGATGCACTAAAAAGTAAAAAATAATAAACTGAATTAATCTTATAAATCGGAAAATAAAAGTGTGGGTGCTCTTAGATATTATGATTTTATGATGAGGTACGCAAGAGCATCTACGCTTTTATTTTTCGATTCATAAGATTAATTAAATTTATTTTATTTTTTTACTTTTTAGTGCATCTTAATAAACCGTATTTTTTAAAATCCTTTTTTATTTTTTTCTGTATAGTAGATGAATATTAAATTCCCTGCGAGATAGGCAACCCAAACTTCACACAATAGATGCGGCGTTGCGTGCATTTAAGGATAACTTCCAATTATTTAATTAATTAATTACAGTTAAATGGATTAATCAAAATTTCAAAGAAATCGGATAATGGGAAGTGAGTTAAAAATCAATTACAAGATTTGTACCACAGAAGAACAAGTTAATATAAAGCGTACAATAAAAACAAGTACCACCAACAGTAGAACTAAAAACAGTAGGAACTTGATCACTGAAAATTAAAGTCATAATATCTCATGCGTTTTACAAGTCAAGTTCTATGCCTGAATAGCTACTGTACTAAATTTAAAATTATTTCTCCAAAAGGATTTAAATTATAATAAATCAAATAACGCACAGACTCAATACCGAAACCCATTTTATTTACCATAAATTTCACTTTATTTAAATTGAAATTAAATTAAACAAATACGAATTTTTCCACAATCGCTGTCAAAAAATAAAAATATGACATTATTATTAATAATAATTTTTATACAAAGAAAGTAATATAAAAGAAATACTGAAATAAGTTTTCGTTAAATTAACATTTAAATGAGAGTCTTTTGAAGTGTGCACAAATATTCTTTAAATTTTATACTGCTGGAGTGATAGATGTCGATTTTGTTCTTTTTTATATACACCTCTGTGCAAGATTCGGAATTGTTCATTTGAGTAATTAACGTGGTTTTTCATACATTGGATTGTCCTCTCATCCCCAGAAATTATTAATTATTGAAAAATGACCTCTATATGGAAGAATTTATCCCAGGAAGTGAACGCAAGAATTCACCTATTCAAGTTTGGGACGGTTATCTCTAGCTTATTTAGGTTTTTCAGCCGTTAATCATCTCTGTTTTGTAGTTGGTAAAACTTTAGTAAACTTTATATGGACCATTCTAGTAACTGGACTTCGTCCCGTCACGATTTGCTCTTTAGCCATTAAAATCGACACCCATGCCCCTTCCGGGACTCGAACCCGCAACCTTTGAGTCGTTGGCCTATTGCCGTAGACCGCACGGCTACCCGGCCGGCTCTGTTTCATAGTTAATTTCAGTTTAGCTCACTTTGCAAAGAGGCTGCCATTGAGGTAATACACAGCTCGTTCAACATATCGTCGAGTGATATAGAATTTTCAAGCAGTGTCCAACTCTGTTTCAAATCCTTCTACATGGGATATTGAAGGTGCAGGCTGTCCAGATTACATTTCCACAGTAGCTGATGCAATGCAGTTTTTTTAAAAAAGACACAGACTGTTTGTTTCAAGAGCTGCAAATCACAAATATGTTTATTTGAAGCCATTTTTAAGCTATCTTTATTTAAAACTCTTTGCCTGAGTGTGACACCAAAGATGTCTTTTTGCATCTCCACTAAAGTTACAATACGGTTCGCTTGCTGCCTCAGATGCTGGCACTTTGTTTCTCTTCATTTTCTTTTTCGCAGCTTCGAAGGAAGCTTCAGCATTGTGCAGGTATTACAAACACTACAACGAAACAAATATAATATTTACTTTAAAAGTCCCTATCAAATTAAATTTTATCTTACTTGTTTCCTGATATTTGGGACTTTTAATATATATTTTTTCGGGACACAACCCTAAAATTCGGCACGTATAGTCACCGTATCCATAACCCCTGTCCCCTTCACCTTTTCAATTTTTGATAGGAATATTTTTATTATTTTGTTTTGCTGTAATTTTTCAAACACAGGAAAGGCGATAAAAAAATTGAATAAGGCAAATTGCATAAATATCCGACAAACATTTCGTCGTTTCTCGTAGCAAAAAAAAAAAAACCTCCGAAAGTCATATTTTTCTTATGGAAAATCAACGCTAAAATGGTCGTAGGTAACAGGTAAAACTGTCAAGATGAACCAAATATTTCCGGAAGCAATTTAGTACTAGATTTCCCGTACTCCAGAACCTAGATACAGATGCTTATCAGAATACTGGAAACACCTGTAGTTGGCAACACGTCAGATGTATGGGTTGGCAGTGGTGTCGTGGCGACCGCAGCGCCGGACTGCTGGTGGTGGTGGGTTAGGTCGGTCTCCATACTACGTCAGGCGTCGTGGAACAGGAGTGTGCAGTGGCTGCAGCAGACGGAGGTAGTGTAAAATGGGAGACCTCTCAGAGTTTCAAAGAGGGCAAATTGTTGGTGCGCGGTTATGTGGAGTGAGTGTGACGGCAGTGGCTAGTGTGTTAGGTGTGTCGCCAGGGACAGTGTCGAAGGTGATGACGGCCTACACAACACACGGGAAAACCACATCGGGGAAGCGGAACAGTGGGCGGAAGAAAAGCATCAGTGACAGGGCACGCCGGGTATTAAAGCACATTGTCACGCGGAACCGTCGTGCCACTGCGGCGCAAGTGACGGAGGAACTCAATCAGCACCTCCCACAACCTGTTTCGACAATCACAGTCCGCCGCGAATTACATAACATGAACTTACGGGGTCGTGTTACACGGGCCAAACCTCTCATCAGGGACCAGAACGCTTTAGCACGCCGCAAATGGTGCCGCGACCATGCAACTTGGACCGTTGACGACTGGAAACGTGTGGTATGGTCGGATGAGTCACCATTCACCCTATTCCAAACTACGGGCCGTGTTTATATGTGGAGAACGCCCAAAGAAGCGTATGATCTGCAGTGTCTCCGCCCAACTGTGAAACATGGCGGCGGCACGGTGATGCTGTGGGCCGCAATATCATGGTTTTCATTGGGTCCTGTGGTCACACTTCGCGGACGCATCACTGCCAACGATTATGTCGCAATTTTAGGAGACCACTTGCATCATCCTATGGTCCGGATGTTGTTCCCGGAGAATGACGCCATATTCCAGGATGATAATGCACCCATTCACACAGCTGGAGTTGTTGCAGCGTGGTTTGAGGAACATCGGGATGAAGTTCAACACCTCCCCTGGCCCGTCCAATCCCCAGATCTCAACATAATTGAACATCTGTGGTCCATCTTGGAAACACGACTCCGGCGACGATTTCCACCTCCATCCTCTCTCACAGAACTGGCCGATGCCCTGCACGAGGAATGGTGTAATATTCCACTTGCTACCATTCACGACCTCTATGCCTCCATCCCACGTCGCATCACGGCTGGTCTGAAGGCGAAAGGTGGCCCGACACCATATTAATCTGGTAAGTTGCACTTTCGTTCAGGTGTTTCCATTATTCTGATAAGCATCTGTAGGTACACACCCCTTAACCCGACGTAAATACACCAATGGCCATTTCCTCCCAGATACACACCAACGACCCTGTGTGCAAGAAAAGCAACACAATCTACTACTGAGACAACAAAAGCCAACCGTGGTAGTGGTGAGGTCGGAAGCGTCAGGTCAGTTTTCCAAGTTCGAATCCCGGATGGGGTATGAATGTTGGTGGATTTTAAATCGTAACAGCTAATGGCATCGTGACGAGCCAAAGTCTATATTTACTAAAAATGGCCCAAAATAACGACAAAAACGGTTAAGGAAATGCCTCCTTGTATGTCAGCATGTGGTCGGAATTCATGATTTGCTCCTGTCCAGGTCCCTGGGCCTAAGTACGGGAAATAAAGTGCTAAATTGCTTCCAGCAATATTTGATTCATGTTCACAGTTTCATCTGTATGCCAGCATTGATTTCTCCAGTATTCGTTAAGTGAAACAACTAAATATTCAATCCACTACTGGATGAGACCTCTCCCCGACCTCTCCGCTCCCACGCTGACCAGAGAGCCGAAGCTCTCAACTGTGATCGCTACCTCTTTATTCAGGTAGCTCACCAATTGGCCTCCCGACGCTGAGTGGACGCCGCACAGGCAACACCATCTGGAGTACTGCCCCAGTCACCCGTCCAAGCACTGATATATATCATCATCATATTCAGCCGTTTTCTATCCACTGCTGGATGAAGGCCTCCCCCTTTTCTTTCCACATATCTCGGTCTGCTGATATCCTCATCCATGTAGCTCCTGAAAAACGCTTGATTTCATCTACCCATCTTACATTTGGACGTCGTCTCGGTCGTTTCTTTTCTCTAGGAATCCACTGTAGTACATTTGTCGTCCACCTTCCATCTGTTCGTCTAGCTATGTGACCGGCCCATCTCCACTTCATCTTCTTCGCAGTCTTGATTACATCCTCTGCCTTTGTTTGTGCGCGAATCCATTCATTTGTCTTCCTGTTCCTCCTGGTTATTCCTAGCATGCATCTCTCCATTGCTCTTTGTGTGACTCCCAATCTTTGAGTCGTCTGCGCATTCAATGGCCAAGTTTTGCAGCCGTACATCATTACAGGTAAGACACATTGATTATAAACTTTACGCTTCAGACACATTGGAAGTTTGCTTTTGAAAATAAAGTGTAGTCTTCCAAAAGAACTCCACGCCATTTTACATCTTCTATTTATTTCATCGGTCAACTTTGCATTCGATGATCCGAGCTGGCCTAGGTAAACATACTCATCCACTATGCCTATTGTCTCTCTGTTAATCTTCACTTCCTTCTTTGCAGCATGTTGGTTGTACACTACTTTTGTTTTACTTAAGTTTATTTTAAGGCCTATTTTCGAACTCTCGTTACTCAGTTCTTCCATTCTGGTTTGTAGTTCTTCTGCATTTGAAGCAAACAGGACTATATCATCAGCGAACCGTAGGTGATGAAGATATTCGCCATTAATTTTAATTCCATCTTCATTCCAGTTTAAATTTTCGAACTCTCTCCAGGACCGCACAAAACAGTTTTGGAGAAATTGAATCTCCTTGCCTTACCCCTTTTCCAACTTAAAATTTTTCACTTTCTTGATGCAGTCTAATGACAGATGTGGCAGTCAAGTAAATGTTTCGCAGTAACTTGATGTATGCACTTTCGATGCCTTGATGTTCAAGTGATTTAAGTACTGCTGACAAGAAGATGGAATCGAAAGCTTTTTCAAAATCTATGTTTGGGATTCATTATATATATATATATATATATATCGAGCTCCTGCGTAGCCTAGTCGGTAGCACGGTCGACTTCAGTGCGAGCGGTCTCGGGTTCGATTCCCGGTGGGGGCTCAACCGGTGTTGACCCAGCATCGTGAGGACAATCGGGGAGCTGCTGTGAATAAAAGACAGTGGCGATCACAGTGAGAGCTTCGGTTATCCTCTCCCAACTCGTCTGGTCAGCACAAGCGCAGTAGACCAACTCCTCCCTTCGGGGAGAGGCCTCATCCACTAGTGGATTGAATATGGCTGTGATTTATATATATATATATATATATATATATATATATATATATATATATATATATATCCATCCCTCAAAATTACCGCAAAAAACAAGGCTTCTCTCTATCATAAAATTGGAAAGAAAATTGGGAGAGGAGTTTTGGTACACACTATTGAAACCTTGCTTTTCTCTCTTTCACTGAACTATGTCTCACATGTCAACACACGGTGCTCTGTAGCTCTGAAAGGAAATGACCATTTCAACGAATATGAGGAATCCTGTTTCCAGTATATTCTTTCTAGATTTTATTCAAACTTAATTGATGAAGTAAACTAATAATCTATCAATTGCTAACTTTCAAGAAAAAGTGTACAAAAGAGTATTCCACTAAAAAGAGAGAGAGAGAGAGAGTACACAAGTGCATACACTAAAAAATAGTACATGTACTCTTAAAAGAGTATGTCTGGGAACTCCACATAGAAAAGAACTGTTCCTTGTTTGTGTGTGTAAAGCAGACAATACGTACATCAACACGTGAAAATTCAGCCATGAATATGCAAACAAGACAACAACACGGGACGGGCGTAAGCCATAGTGCTGTTACCGTCCATACAATTCATTTATCTTAACATCAACAACAGACACTGTATACACACTGTATACGTGTTAATAATGAACGGCCAAACCGCACATATCTATCTATAAATACACGACCTTGTTCAAAGTATCTGGACACTTTCATGCTCCTTGTATTACATTTTATCATAAATAAATAAATAAAATTTAAATAAATTCAAAAAAGAATAACACTTAACTACGTTACTTGCATGAAGCTGGACGCAAATTAGAAGTTCAAATCGGAGGCTCTCGGTTAACGGTGTAGATTACCCCGCCATCTTGGTAGGCACTATCCATTGATTTACATGGGAATTCTTTTACTCGTCTTATATCTTTCAGGAGCATACTTTTAACTTCTGTTTTCGCCCAGTTTATCGTCATGTTCTCTTTTACTCATGCTATTTTATAGAAATGCAATATTTTACGCACGAACAGTATAATTTCCCGTTGACATATTGTGATTTATATAGCAAACTATTAATAATACATTATACTTATATATTTGAAGAAACTTCACAAACCAAAACTATACAAGAGTCAAAATAACCACCAAGACAAATTTTGTGAAAGCAGAACTTAAATATTCTACTTCCGAGAGGCATAAAATGAGTAAAACAATTACCGTGTAAATCAATGGAAAGGTCATATCAAGATGGCGGGGGTGATCTACACCGTTAAACTCGGTACAACTGATTCAATAGCTGTAAATAGCTAAGAAAATGTCGGTAGTGATCAATCAGTCATATAAAAAGGCAATTTCCATAAATTACACACTAAAAGGTCTAAGGTTTTCAACTACAATTTAAAATTATTTTTTTGAAAAAGCCATTAATAATTAGTAGGCCTATGTTTGACGTTGTATGGCGGAGAATATCTTTTTATTTACGACCCGAAACCTTGCGGATTGTATATATGATCACTGAACTGAACTGAAACTTTTTATGGCATCTTTGGCTCAGGTCGCGATAGAATAGAACAAACGATGGTGAGCGTATAGGCCAGGATCTTCTTTAAGGTACCAACCCGGCATTCGCCTGGTAAAACTGAGAAGGAAACCCTGAAAAAAAAACTCAATCAGGATGGTTAGCCAAGGGGTTCAATCAAATCCACGTGCCTACCCACTGCCGCGTTGTATATGATAATGTTCATAAAATTCGCTTTAAAAAAATCTTTACGGAATTTCTACCTCATTTTAGACTGTTATAGAACTACTATATGCACAAACCACAGAATATTCATATCTCGTTTTTCAAATAAGGACATTTTTTACTCTTACAGAAACTTCAGGGGGGGAAAAAAACCGAATTCCGAGAATTGGAAAACATTAATTTTTGGAAGTATTTTATTATTATTACTATTATTAATAATAATAATATTACATGGCTATCTCTAATATTGTGATGCTGATTTGCTAAATTGCAGGCAAGTCGAAGATACCTCACACATTTCTATAATTAGAATTACTTCCCGGTTGCTAGGTGAATCTATGAGTATCTTTACCAAATGGAACTGAACTTTAAAAAAAAATGCATTGTAAAATGATAATTTAATCCCATTTGCAAGCCAAGATTCAAGCAAATTTCCGTCTCTATCAAAATGATATCCCACAAACACAACTCGCATTTTCTTATTTGTCTGTTCGTTAACTGTTTCTTTGTTAAATGGTCGTTTCTTACTTGACATTCAAACATATCACGTTAACACTAAAACAAAGCCAGGAAAAGCCCACGTACGTGTTTTGGTAACAAAGACTACCTATTATTTTGCCTTAGGGGCCGGTCAATCAGACATGCACGCACAGCCGAAAAGTTCGTGCGCTGCAATACTATTTAATGCCGACTAAACAACAACGTCTTTTCACAAGTGGATATACAACACAATCAACTGTTGATTTTTTAGTAACGGAGAACTAACGGCAAATAGAAACCCACATGCAATTTCGGACAGTGCAGAAAGGTGACATAGAAACACGTTCCTCTTCTACAGTTGTTTATGATATACAACCCACGCCTCTAGCAGTCAGGAGTCAAAGAGATCATCAGGATACGGCCCAAATATTGGTGTAGAGCATAAAAATTCTGTAATGCCATTTACCACCTAATACACCGATAATTTACACCTGAAATGAAACATTCACATGCAAAAAAGAAAAATATATTTATGATCTCAGGTCTCAGTTGAAATATATATATATGGCCTCAGCTAACCTTCGAAGTTGGGTAAAATCAATATGTTACCAAAAATTTTACTTTCCTAGTCTGAAGTGGCAACTTTTGGTCTAAGTTCGTCACTCTAGGGCATGACGTTCCTTGACGATCATTCCTTCCAGGAGAGGGATGACGCCCCTCGGAGATCACTCTACCAAGGCCAGGAATGAGGAAAGTAGCGAACACAGCCTTGTTGAAGTGGCATCCCAGCATTCGTCTGGTTAAACTGATGCACTGATTGAATTATATTAACACCCTAAACGAGCTGGTGAGCTTCTACTATAAGGACGGAACCTACAGTTTCTGGTAAAATGGGCTCCGAACTAATTCGTTCAACGGATCTCTAGGGAATTGAACCCAAGTCCACAAGCACAGAAAGAGAACGCGCTAAACTCTCGGTTAGCCTGATTAACCTGAGGAAAAAAAAACTGTAGAACCTCAGCACGTCATCAGGGATGGCCGGCAGCGGTGTTCGAACCCAGGGCCTCCCCATTTCGATTGGAAGTTCGCGTCATTATGGACTGGACCATGAGCGCTGGCTCAAACACTTTTGCAGTAACATAATAGGGTGTTAGGCCGCCGGGAACAAGGTTATGAGTTCGAATCCCATCTGAGACATAGATGTTTGCGTTGTGAATCTTAAAACCATTGTTCTCATCTAGTCGGGGCAGGTCGATCGGTGTTAATAGTCACTGTTAACATTAATTTAGAACATAAAGACATTTTTTGTATTATGTATTGCCTAGCGACCATATGTTCGCGACCACGTAATTTAAAAAAGAATGTTCACCCAGTGTCATTAAGCACTTTGAGAAATCAATTACTGAGTCGCCTATGACATCCATCCCATTCCGCAAGGACTGACTTTCGCACTGTAAAAAAGAACTTTGCTTTACAGTGAACAAAACTACATAAACATAATAATGGCGACGTCGTTAACACAATCCAAGTGTCTAAGTGAAATGCCTATAATTAATCTCAAGGCTAAACATCACCAACAAAAAACAATGACGAGAAACAGCGATTGAATGCAAAAGAATTGGTAATAAAGAAATTCATGGGTTATAGTAACATCCTCTTTTACTTGTCTGTGTTAAATGTTATGCTAAAACGTAATATAATCAATTTGAAGGACACCGCAAGACAATACCTATACAATTAAATAACCGTGCATGTAGGAAGGTCGACTAATAATAATAATAAAAAAAAAAACTCTGTTGCATTTAATACAGAAGCACTGAAATCCGTTCCGGTTCCCCCCTTTTAAAATAATTTCAGCACGAGACAATCACACAAATTTACATATTCTATAGTGCCACTGACCTTAAACGTGTTTTAAAACGAGAGAGAGTCGCATTCTCCATAAATGTTCTAATTACAATTACGTATGCAAATTAGCATTAAGAACAAGAATTGAGGAAATTTTCGCCACATTCCAGTCACAAAACGCATGTCTAGCTGCTATCTTTATTTAAAATATGGCTAGGAAGGAAAAACGAGGCTTACACATGCACATACACAACAGACCGTTACACTAGGAAGTATGTACTGCAAAAATCATGTACGTGATCGTACAGTGCTCGTACGTTATAAAAAGGAAGAGGAGTTAGTTGCTTTGCTCGATCCCCTGGCTTGTAAGACCTGATTTGTACAAGAGAGGTCACTTATTTGAAGCCTTTGATAACAGAGAGCAGAAACCATCATACGATTAACAATTCTGAGAACGTATTCATTGTCAATGATAATATGATGAATTTACATTTACAAACATTAATAAGAAATAAGTTTTTCTTCCGGTTCGAGTCTCCTACATTATGAATACATGTATGTATTGAATAGCCTGTTGATATATCTAATCTACTACATTTGCAAAATGACCTGGTCTGGGAATAATTAACTGCGCACCGGGACCCAGCGCATATGAGCATAAAGAAGTGTCTCTTTTTTTTAAAAAAAAAAAAAGAATAAAGGAAGAAAACTTCAGAAGCCAACGTCTTAGCCATGTAGTTACGATACCTAGTTGCAGGGCCATTCCACGTCAAGTCATCCAACACTGATTGCATCACTATTTTACAAAAAATCTTATTTTTGTACATGAATTCTTACATGCCTGAGAATATCTGAATTACCTTTTTAAAAAAATGGTATGCACTTATTTGTAATCCAATTTTATACAATTCATTCATTATTCACTTTGAAGGCTACTTTTTGGAATAAAGAAATTCACTTTGAGAAAAGGTGATTCCACATATTCAAACTACACTTCAGTAGCTTCACAACGGTTTTTGATTCAGCCCTCTAGCTCTTCTGCTTTTTTTTAGATACTTGGGTTTCCCGCATGTCTACGGAAGCAAAAAACGCCACCCACCATGTTGGAAACATGGTCACTCTGGGTGTAATAAAGGCACATTTAAAAAAAAAAAAAGCAGTTATGACATCTTGAGTTTGTAGGAACGAAAATTAAAAATTTTCTAAAATGGTGATGCAAACAATTTTTCTAAAATTGTATGTTTTATCATGGAATGACCCTGCAAACAACGATTTGGAAGCTTTATTTACACAGTTCATGTGACGCGAGAAAGCTGCGCAGCCGCACTCGCCTGATAGTATTCCGGTTTGTAGATACATTTGCGGCTCGCTGCTGACAAAGTGAAGCCGTTCGGGCATCTTCGGCTAACTTCGACGGACGTGGGTGGAGCCATTACTCCTCACAACGATATGAACGCGAATGGACACAAGATTCGCCCGCCCGCCTCGCTATAGCCGCTGCATGGCAATGTAGACTAACTGGTTGGTCTATACTACATACACAGTCCGACAATTAAGTAATGAGACTGATTTTATTCTGACGAAACAAACCAAAGTAATTGAATAATACCTGTTTATTATTCGAAGTACATCCCTCCTGCATCAATACAACGAGTGGCACGATCACACAAGGAGTGGAATGACTTCTGCAACTCAGTTTGTGGTATGGCCCGTAATGCCGCTGTCACAGCTGCTTGGATGTCTTCAACCCTGTCGAAAAGTCGTCCTTTCAATGGCAACTTCAGCTTAGGGAACAGGAAATAGTCACAGGGGGACATATCTGGTGAGTAGGGGGGATGATTCAGCACACACACTTGTTTTGTGGCCAAATATTCCGCAACAAGTACTGTTCGGTGAGCTGGAGCGTTGTCATGGAGAAGGAACCAGCTACCTGGGGTTGAGTATTCAGGCCGAACACGATTTATTCTCTTCAACAAACACTCCAAAACACCTAAATAAAACTGAGCATTAACTGTGTGACCTTCTGGTACAAATTCATGATGAATGATACCCTTACTGTCGTAGAAACAAATGAGCATTGTCTTCACTTTTGACTTTTGGAGACGAAGTTTCTTTCCTTTTGGAGAATCTGCAGACTTCCATTCGGCACTCTGACGTTTAGTAGCTGGATCATAACGAAAGCACCAACATTCGTCTTCTGCAACAATGGACAGAAGGAAATTTTTCTTCCTACGGGCAGTTGCAATGATGTCACGGGCGTAATCAACACGCGCTTGTTTCTGTTCATCAGATAATGAGTGTGGCACAAACCGCGCTGCGACCTTCTTCTTGCCTAAATCTTCCACTAAGATCTTACGAATTGTCTCCCTGTTAACACCAAAGTCACCTTCCATCATTCTCACAGTCATACAACGATCCTCTTGCACACGTTCACGGACCTTTTCAATCAGTTCCTCGTTACGAACAGAAATTGGACGACCCGGCCGAGGTTCATCGTCAATCGGTTCCACACCACTTTTAAAACGTTCATACCATCTAAATACCTGTACAAGAGACAAACAAGTATCACCATACACTCTCCGCATCAACTCAACAGTTTCTGTGCCATTTTTACCGAGTTTGAAACAGAACTTGATATTCGTCCTCTGCTCCATGACGCTGGCGTGACAAAGGCCTTTCACTTACTGTTGGTACTGACGTCGTATTTCCCGTTGTGCTTCACGCGGGACCATGCGGTGTTTGCCAGGTCGTAGATGAAGGATTACTCTCTCGACCTCACATATTGGTTTCTATTTTGCATTCTCTGCCTTGTCAGAATAAAATCAGTCTCATTACTTACTTGTCGGACTGTGTATGTAGCTTGCGCGCCTGTCGCCGTATTAAAATTTATAAATTTTAAGTAGACATAGTTGAGATCTTCCTTCCACCTGAACGGTTCAATTTCTAGAATTAAATAACAGATACCACGAACAGTAAAGAACTTTTGTCGGGTATATAAGTTCATGATGCTACGAAAAGCTCCTCGGGCCCAGTGATTCTCTATCCACGCTCTAAAAGTCTATCGCTCAATTAGCCCTGCCGCACACTAGGCGGTTTAGCCGCCGCTATTCAACTGCGCGACCAAATCGCAGTGCATTTTTGTGTAAGCGATTTGGTCACTCGATTTATACTACACATGTTCCATGTTCAGTTCGCTGTCAGACAAGATGGTTAGCACCACACAAATGCTATGCATAGCATTAATTACAAGAAAAAGGAGGCTCCGAAGACGGAGAAGCAAATGGGTTCATCCTTTAAACAAGAAGAGGTTGACACTTGACCTCCCCAAAATAATGCTATTTCCGAGAACTGACATGTCTCACTTCTCGGAATTTCATTTTTACTTTATGATTTAAGTAAATAATTCTCAAAATAGCTTTCATTGTGTCCGAAACAAACCACAACCAACGATAAAATTGTAAAAATGTTGATGCATGGATGAATCCAGACAGTATCAGACAATACACAAACACACACACACACACACACACAGAGAGAGAGAGAGAGAGAGAGAGAGAGAAACGGCTTTGCTTGCTTTGTTACCCGAATCAAAGAATTCTTTCTCAGTTCTGACACCTGATCACAAAATGAATCAAACAGAAGCAAAAGATCTTTGTCACTCGGTATGGATCAAACTGTGGGAAGTATTTGTAAATCATTTTTTAAAACAACGATAAATTATAGATCTATGCCTGATTTTTTTCTTCCTTGCTCAGTTTCTCGTATGTCGTGACTCGTGACAGAAAGAGATTGGCAAAGAAAACAACTGTTAACCATGTTCCAAATCGCACGACTCAACCGCTTAATGCGCGGTGCTTCATAAGAATACATGGGTTTATTTTTTTCTCCTCTCCCAAATCGCCGTCGGAATCGCAGACATTTCATTTCTCCCTGCGGGTAAATCCTGTCGCTGCGATCAAATCGCCAAGTATGGGGTGCTTCATAAGAATTTTTTTTCTGCGGTTGGATCGCGGCGGCTGAACCGCCTAGTGTGCGGCAGGGCTTAAGCGCGAGATCATTTCTGCAGAGAGATGTACGAGATCTCGTAAATCAGAGCCCTGCATTCGTGCTCGATCTCAGCCCGAGCCCGATTCTAGATCCACACTTTATGAATCAATTAGAACCAGATGGAAAATCGGCCAGCCCTGAATTGATGCGCCAGAAAAGTAGGCTACGAACCCAATTAGCCACTTTTCCAACTGGCCCAGTCCGATTTTCGGACGGGTTCGGATCGGAACGAAAAGTGTAGATGTAGAATGGGGCCCGAATGTAGATACATGAAAAAAAAAAAATGATGATAACGAAAAAAAGTTTGAAGATTACAAGAGTAGCATCACGGCAGCAGTAAACTGACAATACAGTGATGTTCAACGTACAAGAAAACGCTTTGTTCACGGCGGATGACTACGTACCTTATGATTTTTAAGGAAGTGAAAATTCTACTCTGTGAAGGTTTCAAAACATTTAGTGGTCATCTTTGTGTTCCGTTTTCGCGTTACACAAGCTCCGTTTCTGCAAAGTGAATGAGTTATACAAAGAGAGGAAAATTAGTATTACGGCTTACCTTAGGCTCACTGAATCTCAAAATTCATATGGTTCTTGACAAACTCATTTACTCCACTGCCTTTCGTCTACAGCCTAGAAAAGCACAAAAAATAAGAATTACAACAGAATCGGAAAAAAAGATTTTTTTAAATGAAATTTAAAAGTTAATAAAGTGGAAGTTATTAAACAAGTGTCCTGAACTAACGAATAAAGTACCAATAGCAAACTAAATTAACTCAACTACAGAGCGTTCAGTAGTTGTATTAAGATACAGGATCTCAAACTTGACACTGATTAACATTTTACAAAATAGCACGTGAATTATTATTCGAAAAAAAAAATGGCGTAATGGCCTATAGGCCCTGAGCCTGCCCCAACGCCATCTGTCCGTGTTTGGTGGAACTACGTCCACCTGAGTAACGGCTGTGTGGTCAGCACTGCGCGTACCTAACCACGAACAGGCGTATCAAGGGCTTACCAGACCGAGTGTGGCCGTCACGTCTTTATTCACGTGACTCCCCAATTTGTCTCACGATGCTGGGTGGAAGCCGAAAAGTGGGCCTCCATCTGGGAATTGAACCCTGGACCACGCGAACACGAGTCCAACGTTCTAACCACTAGACTGTGGAGCCCCGAAAAAAGAAAAACCTCATACAAACTAGTTGAGAGACGAAGAAAAAGGAGAGAGAAGATAATGCGATGTGCACGCATCCTGGGGATTGTGGAGGAAACGATCCACATATTCTCGACAAACGGGATGAAGTGGGGTGAGGTGGTCAGTACCACGCTCGGTCGCCTTTACCTCCCAAGGTGCTCAGGAATACCAAGAACACACTCTGGTACTCAATTTGATAAGACGGCAGGCATGGGAACACTGCGAGAAAAGTCTCCAGTGTCCTGGTCGCGATTTGAACCTGGGCCGACCGACTCGTAGTCAGACGCGCTATCACCTGAGCCACGGCGACTCTGATAGAGAAGGGGGAGGAGATATGTACTCACAAAACCACGTGATCGTAACCTGAAAAATTATAAATATCTTCCTGAAAAGGCATAGTAAATTTAATTTTACAAAGAAAAAGGAGGTAACACTACCGGTTGCCCCTGAAACGCTATTCAAACACAACAGAGTGTATAAGACAAAAATAATTAAAAAGTCTGCTTTAAGCGCCGGATAAAAATCGGGTCAGCCCGGGTCCCAACCATAGACCATGTGACCCAGCCGAAAACTTGACCCGTTTTACTTCTGTCGTAGACTAAATAATAAAAAAAAAATAACGATAACGCAGAACTACAAGCAAGAACACTGAACACTATACAAATTAGGCTTGAATCTCCGCACGACATACTTAAAATGAAAAAGAACACATCACACGAAAAAAAAGTTGATATTCTTGAGTTTAGATTGAAACCCTTCACTCAAATAATACTTTCTGAGTGAACCTTAGTTTCATCATAGAACCTTAAATTTGTTTCTTCTTAATTTCCGTTTCTTTTATTGAGTTGTCCCCAAGTTTAATTAACTTGAGAAGAAACAAGAACGAAACTGATCTTGGGGGGATAGTTTGCGATCACTGCATGCGGCGGGAGCTACAGAAATAACCTAGCCAGAGATCCGCACCATGTCATGCCGAGGAGAAATTTAGCGTGCACGAAAGAAGTTTGTCAAAATTTTTGTGACTTGGAAATTCTTTTAGTTTCTTACTTACACGATAACCGTTGGTTGAACCCACGCTATACTAATTCAAACTAGTGAAGTTTAAACGACTATCTCCATGCATTGAAGATTGTTAGGATCTTATCGGTTTGACCACGAAAATTGGCTAAACATGTACTGCAATTCATAACTCAAACATAAACCCCATGATAATAGTCATCCCACGTAAAGCATTTCTCTCTAAATAAATTATTCCCCCTCTCTTTGGTCATTTTTTGTGCAAGCGCCTACGTTTAAACACACGTAGATTCGAATGATTATTCTTATTAATTTCTTAGATTAGCTGCAGAAACGAACATTTGCTACGACCAACACCCCAGGGCAAAAACCTGTGTTGGTCGAACGCCGTGTTGGCCTTACGCGGTGCCAATCCACGTTATAGTTTTTTTTTTTACAAAAAATATTATTACATAATTATTTCATTATTATCAAGATTTGTGTTTTACCGTGTTGGTCGTACGCCGTCTTGGTTCCGTGTTGGTCCTACGCATGTAACCCGGTTGTGACACCAAGAACCAAACTAAAGCACGACAAAAATCTCTATCGATGAAGAATTTCATCTCTGCATGAGAGCAATTGATCCATAATAATCCGTTGAGCGTAAGTTAGGTGAATACTGAGGAAGAAGAAGGATTTAGCAATCCAATTCATCGAGCGTATGAACAATAGTTTGTGAAACACGTTATCGTACAAGGACAGAACACAAAATAAGATTATATGAAGACTACTTGTGGTGCTGTCGTTGGTTCATCTCCAGCAAATTCAAGAAACAAAAGATCTGCATTGATACCTTGTCCCCTTTGATACAATATGTGATGAAAAAATCCACCTGCAAACTATCACACAAGAATTTCAACACTTTCCGTGAGTTTAGAGGTGTATTTGGACAGTGGCCTTGAGGTTACCATCACTACAAGTCTAGAGTCCAAATGTTTAGGGGCTAAAAGCCTTGGCTACGCAATAAAATTACAAACAATGTAAGAAATTGCATTGAAAATTGAGCATGGAAAGCTATGACAATTAATTGGTCAGAAAATATAAAATAAAGCTCTGGAATCTCGCGTTAATAAACACTCAAACCCCTGTAAAGAAGAGAAGCTTGCTCTCCATATGCCCGTATCTGCACTGTATTTTGACGTAGTGCGACCTAATTTGATTTATTGGGCCTAGTTTGAAGGTACCATCACGGCATTATAGTGGTGTGACAGGAAAAATCCTGAAAACCACGATCAAGATGTCCAACCACTGGGTTCAATCCCAGGACCTCCTGAAGGCAAAGCCAACACTCTATCAACTGAACCACGACCGTCCCACAGTAATACTTCAGCAAATTTTAACAGTCATACAAACGTATGTTCAACTCTTTCTGAAGAGCTCTTCGAGAGTCTCGTTTTAATCAAAAGAAAAAATACTTTCGACTAATACCAAGGACGTTGGTGAGTTATCAAGTTGGTTAGGCAAAACGGAGCGGATGTATAATTTACAGCCGAAATGGAATTTGACAAATCATCTTTGCTATTAAAACGGATTGTTACCACGATATGAATTGCCGTCTACAAAGAGAATTTTCAATAATATATACATTTATTTTTTAATGTCACTCGCATATTACAAATACTTCTTTTTTAATATAAAACAGACCAAAAATAATACTGTATGACCAATATACATAATAACTTTTGAGAAACAATATGTTTCACATATGTTGGAGGTGGAGGAGTCATGGACATTTTCTTCATGGCACGCTTCCCGTTATGTGCATTTCTGGACAAATATAAAATCACACAAATTCAACAAAAGCGTACTTTCTACATATAGTTCCTGCTGACCTACTCGTACTTTGAATTTCCAAAATTGAAATGTCCTAATGTGGGAAAACAGGTCACGAAAAGAGGTACAGACAAAATTATAACACGAAAAATACCACTACATAGAGCAACTATCAATGTTGTATATAATGCGTACTTCATTTGTTCAAAACGTTCAAAAGCAAGTCATAAAAGCCTCCTCTTTATAAAGAAACAGAACTCTGTCATCAATCATTCAAAACTGCTTCAGAAATTCCTAATCCACGACACAGTACTAAAATCTGTATTTTTGTTTAAATAAATGTAAAAATGTTTCTGCTGGGTTGTAAAATCTACTAGAAACATATATAAACATAGCCAAGAATGTAACTTAGGTTCTCGTGTTCGGCAGCGTGGCACCTTACCTACAAGGGCAATTTGATAATACTTAGATATTCTGCGAATGAGGCAACATATTGTAAATTACTATCTTTACATAAATAATACGAAATAAGTGCAAGAACTATACCTAGTGATGCTTACTACAGGAGCTAATGAACTGGGCAGTACTGCACTGCAATTTATACGGTCTTCGAAGGATGAAGAGAAGTCACATTTTACTATTCAACTTCATTTGCGTTTGTTTCCTACAAGCAAATTATACGTTTCAAGCTTTCTTCAAGGCTCTTATATTTCTAACAAACCAACAAACAGAATTAACAACACTTTCTACAGAATGACGTTATACATAGGAACAAATAAAAAATACATGTGATAATTTACAAGTGGAATAGCCTTTCAGTACCTTTAAAAACAGCGATCAATGAGCACTCTTACGGAGAACACACGGACTGGTACCGCTAAACATGTATCTTTCTATATATTTTCTGAAAGTGTTTTGGTGAGTGAAGTCGTATCGCGTACCATGAATATTAACCCCGCCGAATTCAATCTCTGTAGAATGCTGTAAGAAATAAAGGTGGAGAACTAGCCTGAATTGAACAATGTCTAGCGTAGCCCCCGTGGCCGAGAGGTGGTGGTTATACTCTTGATTCTCTGCACGAGTTCGAATCCAGGAACTGTCAGAACTTTTTGCGCTTTCCCAGCCACGTCGGAACATGCATTTACATTCAAAATAACTCAATATTTATGGTAGAGTTAATTATCAAATGCCAATGTCGGAATACAATGTGTTGCTAATTCCGGAACTGACTTCGTACTTCCCAATACCTCTATTTGGAACCTTTTTTAACCAGAAATTGTAGGTGCCATCCTTAGAAGCTCAGGAGCTTTCGGCAGTTTGAAACAATATTCTTACTGATGTTGTTCCCTATTGGATCTTTCACGTTGTCTTTATTATTTTTCATTGAATGTGAATACTATTTCCCAATGTATACACTGCAATAAGTAGTTGTGTTAATTCAACACAATGCGGTGTCCCAGCGTGACTACCACTTTGTGTGTGTTAAATCAACACAACACACGGTGTTGATTTCGATACTGTGAGAAAAAAAAAATGTTAAGGCTGCAGCGAGATTTGAACATGGGTTGCTCAGTTAGAAGTCGAGCATCTTATCGACTTAGCTAAATCGTCAGAAAGAAAGGGCACGAGATGCAAACGATATTTAGTGAACAACATTTGAATTAAACGATTTAAATTTAAATAGATTTAAATAGTTAGGGGATCAAATATATGTTCCTGAACCCCCAACACAAACTAAATTACTTGCACGACTCATCCCATGGTTTAATCACTTCCTATTTGTCAATTGAGAACCAGAATTCCCATTCATTGAGAATATTCCATTTCTATGAAAGCACGCAAAATGGCGACAGCCAAACACTTGAGCAGCTTTACTGCTTTCTTACTGTAACAACATGTCAAATGCTGCGCTTGCTTTCATAGTAATGGAACATATTTTCTGAATGAATGGTGATTGTGATCCCTAATTCACTAAGTATGGGAAAATGATTAAATCATGGCATAAGTCATGGGAGTAACTTTGTTTGTTTTGGGGCACAGCAACATTTTTTCTATCCTCTATACTGTTTCAATCTAGTGCTCTTTCTGTCTGACGATTCAGCCAAGTCGGTAAGACGCTCGACTTCTAACTGAGAAACCCATGCTCAAATATCGCTGCAGCCCTACCTTTCTTTCTCCCAGTACCGAAATCAAGACCGTAGTGTTGAATTAACACACTTTTTTTTTACTGTGTAGAGAACAAAAAATGAACGTTCCGACGTGGCTGGGAAAAAGCCAAAAGTTCTGGCAGTTCCTGGATTCGAACTCGTGCACATTGGAATCAAAAGTACAGGGTGGTGCATAAAAAAGGCAAAACACCTACGTACAACTACGTACCTTAAACCTCTCGGCCACAGGGGCTATGCTAGAAATTCTTTAATTCAGGGTAGTTCTTACACCGTTGCAATTATAGTAAGTTTGTCCAGCTTTATTTCTTCCAGCATTCCACAGCATTCACGATACACTTCACTCACTAAGCGCTTTCAGAAAATGTACAGAAAGATGCACTTTCCATGGTACCAGTCCGTGTATTCTCCGATAAGATAAAATTGATTGTATGGGCGGTAACAGCACTATGGCTTACGCCCGTCCCGATGTATTCTCCGAGGAGTCAGTCCATGTAATCGTGGCGTAGTAGGTACCACTGCAAACAGATTGGGAGAACCGTGTGCGCATCTTGTTCCCTATAACATACTTATGTTTTCTTGTATGTTCTAGATTAATAGCAAACAAAACCACATAAACAATTATTTGTTTCGAGAAAATAAATATTTATTGAGACAACAGTTTTCGTTACTTCTGAATAAACCTTTTCTGTTCACTTATGAATGGCTTTAATAACTCCAGTTACTGTATATATATAAAAAAAAAAAAAAAAAACTACGTATTATGATTAACACGCTACATAAAACCTTTCAAGAGTTTGAATATGCTTTTTGCTGCCAGCTCTTGCAGACCAAAACCCTATTGTAATGATCAACTTATCAAACGAGTTCAGTATTCATTAAGAAAAAAGTTTGCATCCCCATGACGTAAGAGGTTTTGCACCGCTATACTAACAGTAATTTACATATTTGAATCTTGTAACATTTTTTTTTTTTTCGCCAATGACAGAGTTTGAACATCCATTACACAACATAAGAGTTGGTGTAAACACTTGAATTTGAAACGTTACAATTCGCGTAACTTTAGCGCTACAGTTCCACTGAACGAAGCGACTGCACTGAAGAAAGAAGAAGCAAATACACAGTCTCAACATAAACGGGAGAAGAAGAAAAAATGAAGATAGTTCTTCAGGTAGATCATACACGAAAGTAACTCGCTGAATACAGAGAAGCTTATTCATAAAGATTTCAATTGAATACGCTGAAGGCAAACACACCTACATTGGCTTCCCATTTTTAGCAAGTCATATTGCTATTGTAGGAGACTTACTTAGCATTTGGGACACTTCACTAAGTTCTCATCAGTGTTGCTATATGAGGAACAAAAACACAAAGACGATACAGACAACGCAGATTTAATATCAAAATTCGCAAAGTTATTAATCAATCATTTACATTTTGCTTACTGGATTCTATTTTATTAACTTATATTTAGGAATAGACAGGCAACTACTGTCTACGTGAACGATGACATCCCTCGGTGAAAACTATTCCAGAAGCAGAGAAGGGGAAGCTAGCGGCAAGGGATTTGTCTAGGTATAATATCGATATATAATCGCTGAAATAGTGCTAAACCTCTGTCAGGATCAGAGCTGAAAGGGTAATTCGGGTCAAGTTTTGGATCTGGGGCACGTTCTGACGCAGACAGTTTCGTTTGTGCGATGGTTGCATGCTATGATCGCAAACAACTGATGCACCCCTTGGAGACCAGTCAAGCTGCAGCAATCGCATGCCTTTCAGAGTATTGTGCAGTTTACATTAGTATTTTCTTTGAATTTGGAACTATTTTGTACCAAATATGAACTTCAGCAGAGATGAGGATTGAAAGTTACGTCAAGAATTGGACGAAAATGCTATGAAATTGTCGGTAAAACCCGAAAAAAATTCAATACATGCAAAGATGTAGTAAGTTTGGTGCTCAATAGATGGCAGGAATATGTTTCAAGCAATTTGAAGTAACACAATGTTTTTATATTGACCGAAAGTTTAGTTTAATTTAAAATGCTGCTTATATTATTATTATTATAGTTGTTTATAATCATGTCTAAAATTCTGATACTGTAAAAAAAAATGTTGTTTACAGAAAGGTCTTAAACTAGTAATGCGCGAAAAGTAAATAATATAAATGTATAGAACATAGTAACGCGTCGCGCGCGGCCAATCGCATAAACGACACCACCCCACTTCATGCTTCCGTCGCACGCGTTCGCTGAGTGCGGTCATTGCATGCGACCATCGCCCAAAAGAAACTGCAAGATTCAAGCGAAACAAGCGGCCGCCTCGAGCTCTGAGCTGAGGGGGCGCCCTCTTTCTCTCCATAATTCCTGCCTTCCTTTTAACTTTCGAGAAAAGTTACATTAATTTTAGCATTATTAACAAGCTTCCATTTTCTGAAGTTGTCAATTATAATAGCAGTGGTAGTAATATTACATCTTACTTATTCAGGCAGTTTTATAGAAATTAAGAGCAACAATATGACAATGTGTCAATACATTATAAGCAAAGGAGGCTGCGGGGCCCTGGGCAATGACTCATCAAGGGGCCCACGAAATCACAATAACCAAAACTCCGATATATGTAGAACTGTATATATATATATATATATATAAATTACAGCCATATTCGATCCACTACTCGATGAGGCCTCTCCCCGGAGGGAGGATTTGGTCTACTGCTCCCACGCTGACCAGACGGGTTGGGAGAGGAGAGCTGAAGCTCTCACTGTGCTAACTTAATAGATTCAATTTAAAATGTATAACTGTTGATTCTAACTTTTTTTAAAAAGCTTTTATAGATTGCAATTTTGCCAATTCCCTAAACATAGTATTTCTGTCTAACGAATTCAGTAAATCATTGCGCGGCGCCCTCTCAGCTCACCGCTCCAACCGGCTCTGGGATCAGATCAAGACTGGGCCACTTGGTCAATTCGGTCAACATTCGTCGGATCTTCGAGTCACAGAGTCAACCTGTCTCCAGACTGGTTGGTTCACCGAGTCAGCCCAAGAACGGGTCAAGTTTCGAACCGGACATCCTCTGTGCTAATCAACAAAAGTGACCCGGCTACAGCTCTGGTAAACCTCTAGACCAGATATTCTCTGCCGGTGTCCCGCAAGGACAGAAAACGGGTGATGAGAATCGAATAAAAATTAGTCGATAGTTTGCTGACTCAACATTTGCACACAATTGAGAATTATCCTGGCATGGCGAGTTTCTTGTGAGCAGGGAAACTGGAAGTTTTAGTGGATAACAGCATAACCGACCGGAAATCACCTAAGGATTCCACTCTATTTGCAACTTCTGGTGTAATTGACATGGCCAGGGTCTGAGGTATGCCGCGAAAATAACACTAGACCTAGGAAACTGAGTAGATAACTGTACTTTAAGCTGTACTTGGGCTCATTTCATGTCTGAGGGACGAGACAATTAAAAGGTAGAACTATTACCGGTCCAAGGTTTGGTCTAGACTGTTACAGCTTATAGGCAACAGATGCAGTTTTACTTACCGTACTTCCCCCTGACTCACACGAAATTTCTTTACTGTTTTCTCTCTTTAATTATCCCCGTAAACGTTTTATATTTAACATTGGTACTAAAATTAATTCCCTAATTTATTTTTTCATTTACACATATTTAATTATCTAATATAACGATAGTTTCATTTAAAAAATTTGACAGGGGAAGAGGGAGGAAACTAACAAACGACTGGAGCGTTGCCAGCCGTCTATGACAATCTGAAGTGCGACAACGTCTGCAGTGAATTGTTTATTATTATTATTATTTATTTTATTTAGCAGTCAAACTGGCATCGCTCTTGCCATAAGAGCAAGAGTATACTCTTAAGTCTGGACGGATAATAGAAGGAATGGCGAAAGCAGTTCCCAGTATCAGTTCTCTAGTCACTACCCGGACATTTAAATGATGATGTTTGGGAAAACTACAAATATTCCAATTAAGATGGTCCGTCCAATTGGTGTTAGAGATACTTGGAATTTAATTATAAATTTTAACTTCTCTACTACGTTTTCGTTTGCTGGTATTGTATAAATGCCACACTCGGAAACAGTACCACTGAAATATACTCAAACCAGAATCGCAAGAGAGTTTTCTTCAAATTAGACAAATTACGGTAGCTCTTTAAGCAAATTTCAGTTAATTGATAAAGGTACAGCCTGGACTGGACTAAAGTAATTTTCCAATTTGGGGTGATTTTCCACTTTATGCAAGTTTTGGTTCACGAAAGGAAAATCTCGTGAAGAAATTGGCAACACTGTGTCCACTCCTAACACCTAAAGTCAAGAAAAAAAAAGAGAACAATTTGATGTGAATCTACCATCTACAGTCTACCCAAGCACGAAAAATCAACAACCATTATTCGCATTCGTGGCACATTTACCTATTTCAACCAATAGAAACGAAGGGAAAAAAAAGTTATTTGAATAGAAACGGTTTATTTAGCATAAGAAGTTGAAGAAAAAAAATACACCATTTGCTTCTTTGGTTGTACATTTTGATACAAACATTTCAGGTGTTGCGTGTCATCATGAGAAACTCAATTCACGTCATACAGTTAAGACGTGATTGCTGTGTATACATACAAGCCTCACGTGATGCGAATGAATAGATGTACGCTAAGTTCGAATTTGCTGTACAAATTTGAATCATTGTATAGTTTTCTTTCTTCCCTTGAGTAAAAATGCAATTCACATTTAACAAACATTTACATCACGATTGTCCAAGCATTTTCTACTCTAATTTCCCCTGACTTTGCCACGTTTTCCAGGTTTATTTTGCACAAGTTCTGGTTGCATATATAGATTTCTTTATCAACCTGGGTAAATTTTCGATGCTAATTTGCCATTTGAGAATTTTACGAAGCAGTTTTTATTACATACTTGCTGATCTTCCTCCCGTTGAAGCGGGGTCTGGAGGTTTTTACGCCCCCCCCCCCCACTGTTTGCAGGGTACCAAATCGAAAAACTACGATAGCCGTTGCTAATGAATGATAGTAAAGTCAAATATGTCCAATTGAAGGTAGTCAACCCGTCAAACTCCATTGTGGTGTGGGTTGCTCAGCCTGTAAGGATATATCTGACATGATATATTAACTGATTGCACCATTTCACATGTCACCTCCTTCCTAGCCCTAGGTCAGCTAGGAGTGTCTTACCCCACAGTATTCATATACCCCCACAACGTGCATTCTTAAATGGTGAAAGTTAACCAAATGAGAGGAGCATGTCACCATCCGTTAACACAGGGGTTCTTGCACTCATATCCTCAAATAACTGCATTATATGGTGTATTGTACGCATCCGAAATAACGTAAATAACAACACTAGAAGTACACAACATAACAGAAGTAGCTAATATCAGTGGCGGCTCTTGACACAAATATTAAGTGAAGTACTACCAAAATGTCATAATGAGTAACGTCAACACGTTTCTACAATCCTTGCTTGTTAACATGTATTCTGGGATTTCTGGGCTTAGACAGGGTATTGATAATGCCACTATGCGATCTCAGACGACGCTGACTGATTTTCTGGCCCAATAAATACACATTAATGACTATTTAGTTAATGCATATCAAAATAATAAGTAAAGCTGAACTTCACCAACTTCACCTGACGAGCCGCCACTGGCTAATATTAAGAATTACCCAATTGAACATAATCATTACGTCAGAGCACCTCAGCACTATGACATTTAAGAAATACGTGTTCGAGAGAGAAGTTGAATAGTGACACTCGAGCAGTACATAATTATACTAACAAGACAGTACATCTTTGTACTTAAAGCTGTACGACGGAAGTTCGCGTGGGTCCCTACAAATATACATGTACTGTAGATCTGCGCACTTATGCATTTTCTCAACGTTGTTCTACCCATCCCGTCCATTTGCTATTTCGGAATCTTCTCGTTCTAAATTTTTTTATTTATTTTTTAAATCTCCTAAGGATAAATACATTTCATAATCATTTCATTGAAACTCAAATGAACATAATGTACTAGAATTCTTTACTGTAATGTTTCAGTAGAGCTGACATTTACAAGTGGCTGAAACTAAACTGAAATGTAACTGTAACGAAATGTAATGTAAATGTTAGTTAACATTTACTGTTACAAAGTTACGTAACTACAACGTTTCTGAAAGGTATATGTTCTGTTAGAGTAGTCATCAGATTTAAAACTGTAGGATAACTCGAGGTCTATGAGCTCACATATGACATCAATTTGTTCAGATGCTAACTAGAGATGAAACATGTCACTTTGGGTGACTTGATCTTACTTTCGTAGCGGAATCCAATCGTTGGCTGAGCGATGGCCACAGTGTGTGCCTGCAGACGGCGACTACTTTGATTAACCAGGTAATGTAGTTTCCTTTTTTGGGGGGGAGGGCCTTTGGACATGACGCACCTGGGGCGTACATTTCATTGACACAAACCCAATATCACTAACATTGGGAATTTCGGCGTCGTATTTTTCGTGCTCTGGGGATAACATCTCCGGCCCTTGTCATTCCTGAAAGAAATGCTATTCAAACGCAAGGAAATAACAAACTCTCCTTTATCCTCCGAGTTGCCATGTCAGGCCGGGTCCAAAGTTTGATTCAACTGACCTGGTGACCCGTTTCAGCTCTGGCGCTAACCAGCGTTACAGATGGGCAGACGGAGAAAGTGGTTATTTAATTTAAGGGTGAGAGGGTCCCGTATAATCATAAAATGCCACTCTAGTAAACAAATTACGCTGGCGGTAGTTTTCTTGTCCGCTACTAACTAGTCAGATTGATTCTTCTCAGATGTTTATGACTCAGGAGTCCCGAGCTAAGTGAGCCGATAGTCGTTTTCCATTGTTTTCTACCCGATGGAGATTATGTTAACGTCTTAACGACGGGACCTAGTTTTAAGTAAATTACGAACCACCCAACTGCGTCTCGATGTAAGACATCGAACCCGGCGTTCTTTGAATTCAACAGAAGGTTTGCAATACCCATAACATGCCACTTGGCTTAATGATAGAGAAAAAGGCCTCAGAGAAAAAGGAGGTTCGGGAAGGGCGTAAGCCATGGTGCTGTTACCGCCCATAAAAAACATTTTACCTTATCTCACGAGAAAAAGGATTTAAGAATAGTTTTGGAAGAGTTCAAATGCAGAAGCTGTTACGAGAGACGTAGAATACACAGAAAAACACAAGTTATTTGCCACATCCGATGCAAATTCGATTTCAATGGCGATTCCACTGATTCCATTGTTAATGTATCTAAAGGACAGGCTCACCAACAAGCTTTGTCACTGTGTGGAAAATAAATTCCGAAGTTTCACAGAGAGGAGAAACCGGAAAATTTCTGTGAAAAGAATATCCACCAGCAATGAAAATGCCACAACAAATCGACGCACACTAGGTGAAAACAACTGTGTAATTATGACTGAGTTTTTCAGGTTTCCCCTCAGTTATAGCAGGCAAATGCCGGGATGGTACCTATTAACCAGGTCCTGGCACCTTCCAAAAACCTCTCCAACATCGTATCCCGGCATGAGTCTGAGATGCCTAAAGGCCATAAATAAATTTTACAAAAAAAAAAAAAAAAAAAAACAGTGTAATAGTTACAGTGTGATCGTGAATTTCCGAAGTTTGCGTTCTGTGACGACCGTACTGACTACGGCTTTCTGATGGTTTTGCTCGGCTTTACCAGATCAATGCTGGTGTGGTATTTAAACAAAGGCGATGGTTGACAATGATAACTTCCCTCTTCCCAGTGGGTTACATCACTCCGACACGTAACAGACTTCGGTCATAGCTGCCAGTATGGCCCACAATTGCAAGTAAAGGTAAACTGGTACTTCTGGGCGCTAAATTATATCACAATCTTCCTATTTCTGTAGTGTAGTTTTTCCTTGTACTAACTTTCAATACTTAACAAATTCAACTTTGCGTTTCCCCCCACTCTAAATTGGTGGAAAGAAACGCTTATTACGAGAGTGAACAATAACAATAATATGGCTTTCAGTTTACAGCTATCACGTATGACTTTGATGTGAGTTCCATTCCTTCTTCCTTATGAAGCTAATGCCTGATATTCATTGTTGACGAAAGGTCAAGGCAGAAGAAAGCTATTATGGCACCGACGAAACCAAACACCAAGTGAAAACAGGGTGGAAACATTAGACAACGTAACCAACGAGAACCAAGGAACGAACGACTTGTATCCGGTTACAAATATTGGAAATGACAAGCTCATAAACCAAAGAAACATGTTTGAACGCTTCTCACTTTCACTCTGTTTACTCGTCTCATCTTCACTTTCACCTCCCGATTTCTCTCTCATTATGACATTATCTCTAATCACTTCACAATGGCTACAGAGGCGGAAGGACAAGAATAGAACAGCTCCACCCGAAGATAAAAAAAAAAAAGAAAGCAAGAAGGTGGGTGGGTGATAAAATAATACTAAAATATAGTTGACATGATACTTGAAATAACTTCTTACCGTTTATGATGATAATGTTTATTATTGTAATGAGACTCTCTCTATAATTCTCCTCACAAAGACCTTAGAAATGACTAAATTAAATGATGAAATTAATGGATCGTTGGTCTACGTTAGTTTTTATATCTATGGTTTCGGTCTACTTTACGTTTTATCTCTATGGTTTTGGTCTACGTTAGTTTCTATCTCTACAGTTTTGGTATCCATTAATTTTTATATCTATGGTTTTGGTCTACGTTGATTTTTATATCTATGGTTATCGTCTACTTTTAAGTTTTATCTCTACGGTTTTAGTCTACGCTAATTTTTATCTCTATGGCTTTAGTTTACTTTTAAGTTTTATCTCTCTGGCTTTAATATACGTTAAGTTTTATCTCTATGGTTTTATCCAAGGTTGTTTTATTATCCACGATAGCTGGAAGTTAAAATTATTTGGTATTTATTTTCTTAGTAGCATACGTTGCTGATAAAATGACTTTCTGAAAAGATTCCGTATACCGTAAAACTGGGTGATTTCGGACATACGGTGTTGTTTCGGACACTATGTACTATTCAAATGTAAAGCACTTAAATACTTTTTAAAAATGATTTTAAATAGAAAATCTTTTTTGATGTCATTGTTAAAGGTTCATAATGCATTTTTAGTATGTCGGTGTTGACAGTGTCGTAATTCGTTGGAAGTTACGTACCTTTGAAATATTGCGTCTAAGCGTGACATATTGTTAACCCAGTAAACTTCCACGTGTACATTTGAAACGAACATTTTTGAGGCATTGATGTCGTCGACATTTGTTGCGCAACTTAGTCTGCAACAATGAAACGTAAATATTAGCTAAAAATAAACATCACTTCTGGCTGTGAATGCGTTTTATTAAAAAAGTATTCATTCGTGGTATGATTTCCGACGGAGATGGGTCGCTACAAAACGCGTCTGGGCGCACCTCTTCACTGTAATTACGATCCTGAAAACGGACATGTGTGTGAAGATTTTTTTCTCAGCTTCCTTTTCTTTCTAAATATCCTGTGTAACTGTGTGTAATTTGTTTTATTTCAATTCTTTTCTTTCTGAATATCCTGTGTAACTTTCTGTATTTTTTTTTAATTTCAGTTACGCAATAATCAGTTCTCTATTCGTATAAACTTATTACAATAAAATTGTACTTTTTAAAAATTCATTGAAGTGTCCGAAATTACACATTTAAAAGATAAATTTCGGAAAAAATAGAAGGATATGATAAAATAACATTCAATAACACGACAATAATCCCTCCAAAAAATATCTGTCCGAAGACACCCCGCTATGCCGGGTGACATCGGACACTATTCAAGTGTACATATCACATTAAAGTTACGATATAGAATATCAAAAATAGTACAAATCTATCACTTAAGAATATACAATTTCATTACGTGCATCAAAAATTAAAATATTATTCGCACAGCTTGGGAAATAACAAACAACAAAAAGCGTCCGAAAACACCCAAGTTTATTTCTAAATTTGATTTGCCTTAGTATTTCGCCTTATATGATTTCTTCCTAAATTCCTATTTGTTGTAAACCTGTTATAATTTCCTACCTGAAATTGCAGGTTACACGCGGGGAGATAGCATAATGAGAGAGATTTAAATTTATGTATTTTGACATACAGGGTAAGTCAAAATGATGTACCCGATTTCATAAATTTATTTTGTGAAATATAATGAACATATCTGAATGTAATACATGTGGTAAGAAGGGTAACTCTCAAAGTTTTTTTCAGTCACATCACAAGTGCTCTATGTGAGCACCTCGCGTAACACGACACACATCAAGCCGATAGTCTATCTCCTGCCAAACCTTGTGTAGTGTGTCACGGTCAATCTCTGCAATGGCTGCTGTGATGCGGGCGCGAAGGTCACCCAATGTTGTTGGAAGTGGTGGTACGTAAACACGATCCTTTATGAAACCCCACAAAAAGAAATCACACGGGGTCAGATCGGGGGAACGAGGTGGCCAACGAATGAGAACTCGATCCTCCTGAGATGCACGGCCTATCCAGCGCTGTGGCAATGCCTCATTGAGATGATCCCGAACGCTGCCATGGTAATGCGGAGGGGCACCATCCAATTGAAGAATGAAATCTGCACTATCCTCTTCGAGCTGTGGAAGGAGCCATTGTTGCAGCATATCAAGAAAAACATGTCCTGTCACAGTAGGTTCAAGGAAGAAAAAGGGCCCATAAATATTTTCAGGGGAAATGGCACAAAACACATTCACCTTGGGTGAATCGCGTTGGTGTTCCACAACTGCGTGGGGATTATCAGTTCCCCAGATCCTTACGTTGTGTCTATTCACATTCCCAGAAAGGTGAAACACCGCTTCATCACTGTAACGTAACCTTTCGGCGAACTCATCCTCTTCCATTAACGTGAGAAAATCAAGCACAGAAAGACGCTCGAGCAGCATAATCAGTGTCTCTTAAGGCTTGTAGCAGTTGCAAGCGATAGGATTTCATTTGTAAACGTTTCCGCAGAATTCGCCATACAGTTTTCTGTGGCATTTCAAGTTCCCTCGCTGCCCGGTAGGTAGACTTCTGTGGACTCCGCACAAAACTGGCGCGAACACGTTCCACTGTCTCTTCCTCAGCTGAAGGACGGCCAGTCGATTTTCGCTTACAGATGCAGCCCGTATCTCTGAATTTTTCATACCACGTACGAATGGTTTTTCCAGTAGGTGGGTCTCTGCCATACTTGGTACGGAAATGCCGTTGAACACTCATCACAGAGTTGTTTACATGGTAATCCAGCACACAGAACGATTTCTGCTCTCCAGTCAGCGCCATTTTCGTTAACTGCTTCCAGCGCCGCGTAGCGGTAGACAATGCAACCACGCGGGACATAAACTAAACTTTGAACTTTTGCCTTTCCTTGCGCGTAGCCCACATTAAGATATGTTCATTATATTTCACAAAATAAATTTATGAAATCGGGCACTATTCCGGCACTCGTTTGATGGCACTATCCCGGCAATATTTTGGTATGGCTGAGGAAAAACCTCTATCATGGCAGGATGGTCGGCTCGTCTGCTGGAATCCATTCATGACCTTCTGAGTTCTGAATGTGGAGCCAACTAAGCGAAATTAGCGGTGACCCACTGGCCCACGACCAGTAAAAATTTCCAAGGGCCAATACCTCAAAAATGTCCCTGGTCCTGTGGGCCAATGCTTTCTAAAGATCCAAGAAAACATACCTGAAGTCTGTATTTAACGTTTTAGCGAAGAGCTTTCTTTCTGTTTTTCAAAAAACAAAAATCGTGAAATCTCAGAACCTTAGGAACTAACATATATATCAACACCTCTGCCGCAAGTGCCGAGGAGAGGAAATATACCTTGTATGCAACGCGGATACGCCGTCTTATCACTGAATTCATGTTGTGTAATTATGACGTTGCTCCGGCATTATCCTTCCTTACAAACAAAGGAGAAAGAGCCAAGACGCCCCAATATTTCTCCCTACGGCCCCAGACTCCCAGCAGATTCTTCCGAAAAAGATATTTCGTGTAATAAAGAAGTAAGTCTGATAATTCAGAAATCAGGCATTCCTATTTGTCAAGCATGATATTGTTTGACACAGAATTTTTACAGGGCTATAATTATTCTTTCCTAAACTTGGTGAACTTTATTTTTATATGGGCCAGTCTAGTAACTTTGGACTTCGGCCCGTCACGATTCACCTTTAGCTGTTAAAATCCACACCCACGCCGGGACCTTCGAGCCGCAGACCGCTCGGCCACCAATTATTCTCTCGTATTTGATATACAATGTAATAATAAAGTGCTAATAAGTGGTAATAAAATCCTATGAATATAATAAAGTGAACTAACAAAATACGCTGATTATTATTATTGACTGATCTGCAAAAGGGCCAGTAAGATTTTTGTAGGAGCAGTGAAGAAAAAAATCACTGGCCCATCAAAAGTTAATTTCGAGCGCTGGCTACAACCGTTCGGCATAAAGGCTTTATCATAGAGATTATTAGTTATTATTATTATTACTTTACAGCGTCATCTTCATGTAGTATCACACCAAATAAGATATTACCTGTAAAATATCAAATAAATCTAAAAGGCTTTGAACTAAATCCAATAGCAATGTTCATAATGTTTTATAAAATTCTACCAACAAGCAGATAAACTTGTGGAATATAAAGTATACAAAACACATGTATAGTTTACAACGTATATCACACAATTTTAAAAATCCAGAAAAAAAATGGCCCCAAGAAATATTCAATTCCCAAGAAAGAATTGGATAATATTTCTTCCATTTGCCTTTGCTTTCATTTTGTCTTTATTGAGAAAGTGGGGGCAAAAATACCTGCCTGCCTGATTCGTTGGTGGCTGGCCTCTAGCAGGTCTAGACAACAGAAAGACACCGACAGATATGTTGATGGAAGGCTGAAGCACCCCTTGGAGCCATGGCTTTTCCTTGCTCTTTCTTTGTGTTCCACAAAAACTCGAGTGGCCCTCCACCACGCACGCCGGAGGCTGGTTCCCATTCCGGCGTAGTCCACTAGGGAGGGAGGGAAGGTTTGGTTTGGTTTGGACTTTCACGGACACCGCAAAAGTGTGGTGTGATTTAAAAATCACTGCTACACAATTGTTATATGCTACCTCGTTTCGTGTTCCAGTTCAAAACAACGAATAACATGTACCCTCGGATGAGACTCCGTTTACTTCTTTTTTCTTCAGATATCCATCCACCCATGAGACTTTTATCAACGTTATAAAACGAAATAGATGAAACAGTCTACTATGATACGACAGGGACAGACCAGTGGTTCCCAGACTCTTCAAAATCGTGGAGACCCCTGAAGGCAATGATAATCAATCACAGACCCTCCGTGCTGTGCCCCACCACATATGGTGAAATAAACATATGCAATAAGTATTCGCCCGACACATTTCATGCATACAAACAAACCGAAGTACTGTAGCTGGAAATTATATTAATATAGCGTAACCATTATTTTTGATGTTTTGTTATGCATGGTAAAGGCAAACAACTATAACATCACCTTGCTGAGAGAACTTCGGGCCATAAAACAGCCTCACACACAACACGAATAACCATAATCATGTACAAAATGTAGTAACAAAAATAGTAAAATTCACTTTTGGGGCATTTTTATTAACTAATAAGTAACAACTTTGGTCCATCTGGGCTAAGGCTCTGTGCAGACACGGCCATTGTGGTGGTAGCGTGCCACGGCCACAACCCACTTTTAGCAATACACAGGATTAAATTGTTGCATGCTAATGGAGCCACTGCAGTGGCAGAGTTGGCGACTGAAGGCAAGCAATCACTGTGGCTGTAGTCACAGTGAACCTTTCAAATTTGAATTTTATTTATGGCCTTTAAGCATCTAAGGCTCAGGCCATGATTGGGGAGGGGACATCTTTTATTTTTTAGTTTCGGTGATATCAGACTATTTTCATACGGTATTAGTGTGTCCTAGGTACCCCTGGGCACTTTGGAAAGGTAAAGGCGGTCGAGCGTGGGACTGACCACCCCACCTCACTTCGTACAGTAGGTCAAGAAAATGTGGAGCGCTAATTCCACATCCCTATGTGCTGTTTACGGCGCGGCGTGCCCCCAAGTAGCACATCCACGTCGGCCGATATGGGCCCCATATTGGATGGCGAACATCTTAGCCAATATCGGGTATCGAGATAGCTCTATGAGTCACTGACGAAGTGAACATACTGTAATTCAGATTCCTTACTTTTTAAAAGGGCTACCAACATAGACAAACCAACAAGAAATAGTAAAACATGTTAGAAATTGTAAAGCAAAGTTACTACTTATGTCAAGAATACTATTTTTCTCTAGCTACAATTGCATCACTTCGCTGTGCTAATGGATTGTAAAATTTGTCGAGCACTGCTGGTTTGTAAATGTTATTTCCAATGTTGTGTCCATGCTAAAATTTGTGGTTCCGTTCCATCGTAATCATTTCACGGATCTTCTAATTAGTCTTTTTTTTTTAAAGGGTACAATGGCCATGATTACGAAGGAACAGCTTCAATTGAAGGAAAATGATGTAAAACAAATTTAAATAAACATAACTTATCCTCCTACTAACAAGCAAACATACTGATGGGACAGAAACAACTTCTAAATGTCTTTCTTCCATCACGGTTAGAATGTCAAAATATGTGCACATTTTGGCAACTCGAGAGCAATTACTTTAGGAGACATTGATGATATAATAGTCAGATTCTTTTCTCTGGAAAGTGAATACATAGTAATGGGTAATGAGTCTAAGGCTCTACCTCTTGGATGGTATGTTCTTCACGGCCGCCATATTGAATCACGATTGATTATTTTAAATAGGAAGGGGGTCGTGTAACATGTCATTCTGGGCTAGAATTTTACAGGAAACATGTTTCTGGAGTCAGTTTTGCCGTAAATGTATTACTGTGAGAGAGATATAATGCTGTGTTACATTAGTATGGGCTAATGACGCAATAGCCTAAAAACACCAATTTTATTTTAAAATAATGAAGGAAATGTGAACTAAATGTATATCGATATGGCAATATAATCAGGAACAATTTGTATGTATTTAGTTTACAGTTCCTTCATTATTTCAAAACAAAATGGATGTTTTCACGCTACTGCGTCATACTAATATAACACACCATTCTCTCTCACAGTAATACACTTACGGCAAAACTGACTTCAGAAACGTGTTTCCCGTAAAATTCTAGCCCAGAATGACATGTTACACGACCCCCTTCCTATTTAAAATAACCAATCGAGATTCAATATGGCGGCCGTGAAGAACATACCATCCAAGAGGTAGAGCCTTCCACCCAGTATCCTTACTTCCACATTTTTTCTTCATTCTCCAGAAAAAAGAATCTGACTATTATATTATCGATATCTCCTAAAGTAATTGCTCTCGACTGTCAAAAATTGCCTGTGCATTTATTTTGACATTCTAACCATGATGGAGGAAAGAAATTTAGAAGATTTTTCTGTCCCATCAGTACGTTTGCTTGTAAGAGGTACATCTCTGGACAAGCACACGGGCCCGACAGAATACGCTACTTTTTACCATACAAACGTAACCAGCTTAATAAATATTACTATAAACCTTGTTGGTCTGTCTATGTACTTATCGTGATCAAAGCATCCTTGGGAAAAACACAATCAACTTCAACACTTTATTTGCCTATGTGTTTCCCGTGGATGAGCATATTATTACTGCCCTTTAAGATGTTTCAACGTTGGCCGCGTTTTAACAACATGAAATTTTATAGTTTACCATCAGATGGATATATACCATCGCTTGCCCACATGGATCGACGTCGATCGGTATAAACATAGATAATCGTTATGGATAGATATCGTTCCATGACGAATGCTCTATTTTTTTAAATTTAATTTATTCGTTATGAACAAGTTTTTGTAGAAAATCGATTTGTTGCACAATACTTACTCTAGTTTTAGAAAATAGGAAAATTAGTGATGCCGGTAACCGATGTCGATCCCACACCGTTCGCCGTGGACTCAAACGGGGCCACTCTCCTATCTGCATAAGCGATGTGGGGCGATATGGGAACCATCAGTGGCCAACGTGCATGTGCTACTAGGGTCTCCATGCTCTTTGCGTAATTCTTGGTCTTTTAAGTCATCATATGTTAACAAGCGTCAGATTAATTGTATTCAAGCTTTTAGATATTTTTTGTTTCTTAAGCTTACATTCAAGGTTATATCGACTCTTAGACTTACCAGCATATATGAAAAATACAGCTATTTAAAAAAAAACTTTGTGAAAACTCTACCGTTTGTGGTCTAAAAAAAAGTGTTTCAGGAAACTTGGGTAATTTATAACATTACTTCACAGATACACACGGGGTGTGGGTTTGATCTCGGCCCGGCCCGATGTACACCCACACCGTCCAGCTCTATCCGAACCCGACCACAAATCGAACTCGACCCGTCGCAAAAGTGAGATATAATATTTCCCATTTTTGTTGCCGATCGGGCCGGACCAACTCCATTTTCTGTCAGGCTTGGATCGAGCTGGACGACTCTAATATATTCCTAAAAAAAATTGTATATGGAGAACGATAACAGCATTTTCATGCAAAGTATAATTTTTAAAATTAGGGGCAAGTGCTGTCTTTCAGTGTCAGGTCACAATGCATGAAATAAATAAGCTGAAAAAAATAAGTAAACTTGCATGTACTGGCGTGTACTTGCATGTACTCGAACCTGCAAACTCTGGCTCGTCAAGTGGGCACGCTATCACCTTCGTTAAACCTATCTCAATTATCTAGGTATGTCTGAAAACTTTTGACTTCATAAGCAATATGACTATAAGTTAATATAGAAGCTACTTCCAGCTGTTCCAAAGATCGGAACTGGAACTGCTTCCAGAAAAACTGTAACAGACTGCTCCGCCCCCGTAGGACCACTTCATTCACCCCTGTGCAGCAAACCCCACACAAATCTTTACACACAAAGGGAAAAAGAAAAGGCTGAACAATAACACTTTCATTTTTCTTCTCTTTCGTTTCCTTCATGATATAGATAAGACAGGTAGATAAATTTTGGCGCCCATTAAAACCACTACTCCTGTCAAAGCATTGCCGAGAACAAAGCTCTCCTCTAATTTTACAACCTTCACTTTCCAAGAAGGAAACTACCCTCCATTCACAAACAACTTTGCCAGGTCAATTATTGTAGTCAGGTGCCAAGAACCTTCGTCAGGTGGAGCCAAACAACTCGGCGAAGAAAAAGTGAAAATATACAAAACGGGGAAAATCTCTACCTGATTTCTTTACCAGATTTTCGGAGTAACTCGGGATCAAATAAAACCACAACATACATAAAAAATGGAACCAGTAGCCAGTTTTAAGTACGGGAAGGGAAAAAATGTATTTATCAGCTCACAGAGTCACATCACACACTCTGCAGTAGGAGTGCATCTTCTCCAGTAACACTGGGAGTGCATCACAGACAGACTGGGTTGCTGGACAGGGCAGGTATGACACCAATGCCCCGTTATTGGGGTGGGCGTAAGCCATAGTGCTGTTATCGCCCATATTTCATCTTTTTATCCCCGGGCCGGAAGATAATAGAATACTCCTAGGATATATTCTCTGGTGTACAGGCTGAACAGTCTACGAATATCTGAATATCCGGGATAATATAAGCGCATATGCTGACGATATTTGTCCTTTGGGGATATTTTAAGAATATTCTGGGATAATTTCTGAAATTCTAACCCAGAATATGATATTAGCATTCTGAAAAGTATACACTAAATATATCGACTTACTTGTTCGCACAAGTTCTGGGACGCTCTACGCATATTGGTGATATAAATGTTTATTCCTGGGACATTCTAGGTGTATTATGTGGGAGATGAAGTATGAACGGGGAACAAGATACGAAAACGAAACAGGATAGGGCACTGCACTTGAAGATATAGTATACTCACGGATGCGACTGGACAGATTTTCCTTAATTTTAGTTCCCTGTTATAGACCTACATAGAGAAAGGCAAGGAAGTATTCGTAGCATTTGTCGATTTTGAAAAGGCATTCGATCGAGTCAACCGAAAACTCTCAATATTGAAGAATGCAGGTGTGGAATGGAATGTTCAAAGACTTATAGAAGGAGCGTGTATTTCGATCAGAGTATGAGGACAAAAGGGAACGACGACATGCATGTTGTTTTTCGCCCACTTTATTTAACATACAGGGTATGTCTTAATATGTGAACCAAACTTTACAGACGAATTCTGATACCAAAAGAAGAAAAGGGTTCTTTTAAAGAAATATGTATAGTTTTGGAGCTACAGGCGTTCAAAGTCACGCCGGCATTGTAAAAAATCACGTCATATCTCGACAAATAATAACATAAGCGATGTCGGCTTAGCAAATAATAATCGAAGTAGTACTCCAAAACACTGCTTATGACTGGCGAATGCAACTTAAGAGGGATGTCTCTGCTAGTGCTTGTTCTATTGAATAATTTAAATCCTTGGCAATCAAATTTTAGGTTGGAAACTATTTTTTTTAGGTTGCCACTCTGTCAATCATAATAAACATTGCTCGAGCTGATGTACCGGGCACTACATCAATCGTGATTTGCTAAACGCTTACGTCATTATTAATCGAGATATGACGTCATTTGTTATAATGCCGCGTGTGTAGCTCCGAAATTTTGCATATTTGGAAATTTCTTCAAAGAAACTTTTTTCTTGTTTTGGTGTCAGAAATTCGTCTGTGAAGTTTGGCCCACATATGAAAATACACTCTGCATATCTAGAAGAGGCCGTGGAGAGATTCTTCGAAAGCAAAGGGAAAAGAAATAAAACACATGAGATTTGCGGCTCTTCTTACATAAAATAAGGCATCACTTACAGCTGCATGAATGCTGCGAAGAACATGGAATGAAAATAAACGTTAAATAAAACAAAACAGATGGTAATTGAAACAAATCGAACCATAACAAACATCAAGATTGAAGGAGTGAAGCTGGAACAGACCAGCTTCAAGTATTAGGATAGTTTTGTGAGTTAGTGTACGAAATGTCAAACAAGTGAGGCGGGGCTCAGTCGGGGACTGTGCATAATTATTAGCTACCGCCAGGCTTCAGCAGCGAGCATCCTATATATATATATATATATATATATATGATCAATATTCCGTTGGAAAAATTGCGGCGAGACCTTTTCCAACGACACCTCAACCATTTTTCTAGCCCTAGTAGTTCCAAAGTTGAAATCTCCCCCGAAATTCGAGATCCGTCCCTGCTATCTGGATGAATGATGCGGCTTTGAACTCGCCTTAATGAGACCTTTTCAACGACACCTCAACCACCTTCCTATTCCAAGTAGTTTCTGAATTGTCGACAGATGGCAGAGTGGGCGCATAAGGCATTCACAGCCTTGCTGCTGAAGCCTAAAAAAAAAAGTTCAAGATAAGAATAGGAGCGATGTCGAAACAGGAGTTCAGTAAAAAGAAGGATCTCCTGTGGGGTAGATGAACAAAACGTTGAGGAAGATACTAATTAAATGCTTTTCTATGGAGTAATGTTTTGTATGGAGCAAAACGTGGATTCTTCAGCAGTAAGTGAACAATGGAAGCCTTTGAAATGTGGACATGGAGAAGAGTAGAAAAAATAAGCTGGATACAAAAGATAAAAAATGAAGAAGTGCTGACAAGAGTTGGTGAGAGACGAACAATCCTGGAAACAAAGAAATTATAAACTGGTTGTGCATAGATTGTGTACTGAGCGACACAATGGAATACATAGTTGAGGGGAAGATAACGAATCCTACTCGTTGGTAATATTAAAAAAGATAAATCGTTACGTTAAGATAAAACAAAAAAAAATTAAGAGGGCTTAGCTACCCTTGAAGGACCTGCCGCTTTCGACAGAACACCCAATCAAGACAAAATCCTGTGATAACGAATACTGTCCACACAAAACAGGTATACCGAGGTTCGACTGTACTCTTTTTTATGTGACCATGAGAGCTGTTTGAAACGCAGCATTTTTTCAAAATAAAAAGACCGGAAGTATGAGAAATGAGCTTGCGAGAAAAAAAAACTCATTTCCTATTATGCTACGAGTGAATACGGATAAAAAGATATACAGTATGTAGAATTTATATATGCATTGCAAGCTAAATGACAGATACGTCAAATTGAAAACACGATCTACGACGTGTATATCTTCAACGTGCATAAATAATACTCTGGCTCATCTACGAAGAAAGATTCACAATAACTAGTGATTATTATTATTATTATTTGTAATACTGAAACTTTTTTTTTCCTTCTGACTTTTTACCACTCCAGTAGGTCTATCGACCAGAAATGAAACCAACCCACCATTCAAAAACTCAAGAAAGGCCAATGTTACTTCCACCATGAAAGACAAGAACTTAAATGGTTTGGCGGAACAAGGGCGGTCGTGTCTTTCGGGGATAAACCGAGATACCTACAGACACGAATGCAAGTTATTGATCCAATTCCCACGTCATCGCACAAAATCTGCCAATATGAGACCTCATGTTGACGTCACTCGAGTTCAAACTTTGATTCCTGGCCTACAAAACAGTACAAAAAATAAGTATAATTTCCATTATGTCCCCTAATTCTAACATAATAAAGTATACATATATTTTCCTATATACGAGTAGAAAAGTTTAAAGGGGTTTTTCAATACTAAAATAGTTAAAAGTATTTTTACTCAGACTTCAGTGGTCAGGATCGAGGACTTGGGAAAAGAACTGGGAGCCAAGCAGTTCGAGTCCTGCTACCGGCAATGCTGACGGAGGGTTTCCCAGGACTCCCATCAGTTTCATCATGCGAACGCAGAGATGATGCCTAAAGTCCTAACCGCTATTTCTCCTAGTCTTACCACCGAACGAGTGCTCGCCACGGGACGTCCCAAGGACATGTGAAAGCCTTACTTCACAGCTTCCTTTCTAACATTAAAGTTTTTTCTTTTTTTTAATTGAATGGAAAAATCACTTCATGCACTCTTTGAACAACGTATAATTTAAGCCATATGGACTATTCTTTTAGTACACAATTGATTAATGACACAATCGACAAAATAGTAACTGAATTTTAATTTATTTACAGCTTTTAGATATCTATGGTTCAGACCGGGATAGGGTGAGGAGAGGATCTTGGAAGGTAGTCGGTCAGGGCCTAGTTTCTAGGTACCATCCCAACATTTGCATGGTGTGAATGAGGAAAAAAATCATGTAAAAACTTGTCAGGATGGTCGACCGCTGGGATCAAACCCAGGATTTCCTAAATACGAAGTCAACGTTTACCAACTGGGCTACGGCCGCTCGAAAAAATAGTAGCAGAGGGTACAGAAAATTCGGATTAACAGTACTTTTAGGAAGGAAGTATCATTTCCACTTTTCGAAAAAAAAAACTATACGACGCCCATGTCCGCAAAAAACATCAATAAGTATGAAAATATTTTTAAAAAAAGCTAAAGTTGATATCTAGCATTTAAGGAACTGCTGGATTTCGAACAACAATAAACCCACATTCGTTGAACATTGGATATAATTATTCATAAATAAAAACAAAATTAATGAAAATTATTTAAACTAATTTATCAACCTCCTATATTTGGAATATAGGTTCCAGCGAGTTACTTAATACTTAAAAAAATAATATCCCACAGAAAACTCTATAAAGAATAATAGCTTTACTCTGAACAAAAGTGTCTTGGGTGGATAAGAAGTTTCGTTTATCGTTTTACAATCAAGTAATCGCAGGTCTGATCCCCGGCGAGAGACTAATACCTAAAGGAGTCGCAAAATAATATTCTTGTCGTAAATTTAACTTCTTTCCAAAAGTAAAGGCTAGAAATTTTCAGTCGTATCTATGGCTAGTGAACGTTTTTTCTTAATTAATTGACGCATATAGTGAATATGTGATTCAGTTGCTTGATTTCTGTCTTAAAATGTCGTAAGTTATCTAGCTAATAAATAGAACGTTACTTTCCTTAATGCAATGTTCTTAAGGACAATGATCAAACAATTGCTTATTAGCGAACACGTGAATAGTAATAACACGGTTCTTAATCTCACCTACTACTTCTGTTGACTTCAACATATAACTCTGGATTTACTTTCAATTTCAAGGGGAAACCAGTTAATTAACTGTCTTCATAATTGCAGTGGATAATTAATTACTCTTCGGGAAATACTTCTAAAATTAACTTTAATGAATACACGTGTCAAATGCTTCTTCCTTATGATATAAATGATTAGGAAAAAACTTTAATATAGGACCTAATGACGACACTAACTGCAGACAGCATGTCTTTAATTGTACCATTATTCACTAATTGTTTTTACGTACAAAACACAAATTAAGGAGAAAATGTAGTCTTTAAAAACGAAACGTATAATAAGATTTACAGAAAATGTCCCGACAGGAATGAACTTTAGGGTGCAAACATGGTATAATAGGCCCCCCTATGGGAAGATTGACACTACAGTGTGTCCATAAAGCTATGGTTCGGTTTGAAACGGCCACAGTGTTGCAACGAAACATTCACCAAATGTATGAAAAATTCACGACGTTTTGATTTGTGTTGATTGAAGTTCAATGTGGAGTCTTTGAAACCAGTTTAGAGCACGGGTGATGAGTATTTAACAATGTAATATTGAAGAATATTATAAAGTAACTAAGTCACCAACCAAATATTTATTTATTATTAAGTTTCAGATACAGCTGGAGTTGCCATTTTAGACAGAAACAAAATAACATTGCAACAAACTAAATAACATTACTACAAACTAAATAACATGAAATTAAATTTCAAACAACACATAACACAGCAATTGATATCAATAACATGACGATTATAATACACAAAAGAAATAACTCAGATATTGGTATTTGGCGTTCGATGGAAAGTGTTTTCAGATCCGAAAATATCAATATTTGAATCAAGAGTATTGTACATAATTACTAGTCTATGGAATAAGGAGCGCTGCAGTATACTTAGCCTAGGTGTGATACAATGAAGGAATTTATTATTTCTGGTTATTCGCAAGGGAACACGAAAGTAAAATTTAGATATCAACTCTCCAGTTCTAAGATTCCCGTTAAGTATCTTGTATAAGTACATCAAATCTGCCAGCTTGCGACGAGAAGAGGATACCTGGAGACCAAGAACGGATAATAACTCTGGTTTGCTTAAGCTACGTACTGATGGTATTCTTCTTTTGACTATAGCAAGAAAAAAGTTCAGAACAGAATCAATATGAGATAGATTAGAAATACTAGCCATGTTCCAAATTGGGGAGCAACATTCAATTTAAGGGGAGATGAAGGTTTTGTAGAACATACTCAATGAATGAAGGTCCTTAATTTCTGTAAATCTATAGAGAAGACCGAGTAAGCGCATAGAACTGTTAGTTATAGAAGTCACGTGATCAGCAAACAGAAGTTTTTCGTCAAATACCACTCGACGGTCCTCTTGAGAAGAAACTTTAGCAATAGGATTATCTTTAATGATATAGGCAGATGGGATTTGATTCCTCTTTAAGAAATAGTAAGAAAAGAAGATTTTGAGGGATTTATTTTCAAGTACCACGCATCACACCAGTCCAAGATGGAATTTTGGAGATCAGCAACATCCTGTAATGATCTGATTTCTCGAAATAATTCACAGTCGTCAGCAAAAAGAAGAATTTTGGTTTTAGATGACGAGAGATAAGATGGGAGATCGTCCATATATAGAAGGAAAAGGAGCGGGCCCAACAAAACACTACCTTGAGGTACACCAGAGAGAACGGGAATAAAATTAGAAGATGATCCAGAAAGAACAACACGTTGTTCGCGCCAGTGAGATAGTCTCGCAATAATAAAAGGAAGTTACCATGGATATTGAATCGGTGAGTTAATTTATAAAGAAGATGATTACAATCAATTCTATCGAAAGCCTTACTATGATCTAGATAGATGACATCAAGTTGTTATTGGACAGGGATTGGGTAACATCAGGGTAAATATGGCTTACGGAACGCGCAATATCATCACCGCAGTAACAAAAGTTCGCTACTGAATTCTATCCTGGGCAAGATCAAGCCACTTTTCATTATGAACACCTACCTCTCGAAGTTCCCTTCGAATATTGTCCTCCCAACGACATCACTGGCTTCCAAACCACGACGGAAAATAATCTTTATTTCCCCCCCATCCAAACCACATGGCCTGCCCATCTTAGCCGTCATGATTTTATTACTTTGAATTGTACAGTCTGTGGAATTATTCATTATTGTCTCCTCCATTCTCCGGTCCGGCACATATATCTTTCGCAAAAAAATATTTTCAAACATTTGCGATTTGCGTTAATCTGCGAAAATCGTACTCCAACGTTACCATAAAGTATTAACAGCAGAAAAACAGTTTTCTATATATTTTAAATTTCAATTTTATTATTAATCGCAAGGTTAAAAGCTTCTCGACTGAACAGAAACATGTGTTGCACGATGCTGAGCGAGTTTTTTATTTCTTCCGTGACCACGATTTGGCTTGTTAGAAATGCTCTCAATTTTTTTAACTTGTTTATTTTCTAGCTCTATGTTGATCTCAATGTTAATTGCTAAAGTAAAAAAAAAGTGAAGCTATCCCCTGTGCGATACGCACGCGCCATGAACGGCGCATGTAGAGGTAGCGCACCACATTTTCTTGACCTACGGTACGAAGTAAGGTGCGGTGGTCAGTCCCACGCTCGACAGCCTTTACCTTCCCAAGGTGCCCAGGAATACCAAGAACACTCTGATACTCAATTTGATAGGAGGCTGAGTGCACCTCAGAGCGCCAGGCATTTGAACACTGTGAGGAAAGTCCCCAGTGTCCTGGCCGGGATTTGAACCCGGGCCGCGCGGTTCGTAGTCAGACGCGCTACCGCCTAAGTCACGACGACTCATAAAAAGATCTGGCTCCCGCCGGGATTTGAACCCGGGCCGCGCGGTTCATAGTCAGACGCGCTACCGCCTAAGTCACGGCGACTCATAAAAAGATCTGGCTCCCGCCGGGATTTGAACCCGGGCCGCGCGGTTCGTAGTCAGACGCGCTACCGTGTAAGTCTCGGCGACTCATAAAAAGATCTGGCTCCCGCCGGGATTCGAACCCGAGTTCATTCACTCAACAAGCCGACGTCTTAACCACTTAATGAATTACAATTTTAGGAAAAGCGCTACTTCCGCCTGGGGGTGGTGGTTAGAAAATCTCATGTGCCAAGATGATCCTCCCCTCACTGATGCTGAGAACACTTCGCTGTAATTCACGAATTCTAGCGTTTCGAAAACTGTTTAAGGGAGGGGGTGGGGGGACTAGGTTGTGCGGACCACCTTACGAAGGCCTTTTTTATATTTTTTTAACGTTTTATTATTAACACTAGTAGGCTATACTAATATTTTTTTCAATCAGTATGAATTAATATTTCCTTCATGGATTAAACAGATGAAAGAAACTACATATTTGTTTCTGTAATAACTGGAGGCTATCAATAATATTTTATAGGTCAATAAGCCCTCCCCACTTTTCTTTTTACTGTATATTCTCTAACTTTCTTGTATATTTCACCCGCAAAAGACTTGTCGATCACGAACAGAGCAAAGTAAGGGCTCGCTTATCCTCACACGTTGATTCCAGACGAAATGATTTTGTCTGTGGTACTCAACTATACGGTTTAATACGTAATTCTCTTAAACTTTATGTTTTCAGTCTTTTTTAACATGCTCAATCTAGTCTAGACTTAGAGGACCATAAGGACAGACGTCGAGGACAACAGTTTGCGGAACATTGCTTTAGAAGAAATGGTTTCAAGGTGTTTACCATAAGATGGAAAATCTGGAATATGAATTTAGGAGTGAAATTTAGCTGATTTAGTAATAAAAAAAAATATAGTATTTTGAACTCAAAACAGGTTAGCTGTGAATGAAATCTGGTAATAGACTAAACTTAGTTTACCTTGCTGGAAGCTTTCGCATTTCAATCTAATTTCGTCACAACGGTCAGAGAGCAATGAATCAATTTTCCTCCTGGAGTATTCCTACCTTAATGAGGTAACTGACCTTCACATAAAGATGTAAAGAGACAATATTTGCTACTTACCTTACCATAACGGAAAAAGGTCATCAAAAGAGAAAAAACACGTTTTACAATACAAATGGGTTAGAAAATACATTCCATAATTGAAACGTTTATATTTATGACCTTGAAACCATGAAGAACTTTTTTTTTTTCATATTTAACACTTCCCTAGTAATTAACCGTTCGTTTCTCCCACAATAACTTTCCTTTTCCTCCTGCACACAACTGTCTTTCAAGATTATCGATTATGATAATCAACATCCAACGGAAACAATATTTAACGGCAGGCACAATTTTAACTTCCATAATCAGAACGATGAAATATGCGTATAGATTTCAATAGAATTTGAATTTCATTTATATATCCTTTAGGCATCTAAGGCTCAGACCGAGATAAGGGAGGGAAAGGATTTGGGAAGATGTTGGGCAGGGCCTATGTTAAAGGTGCCATTACGGCATTTGCCTAGTGTGACTGAGGAAAGAGCCTGAAAAAACCTGTCAGGATGGTCGGCCACTGGTATTGAACCCATAGAGGTTTCAACAGGCCTAGATGTTACGATTTGGAACAACATGTCTGAGCTTTACAGCATTTGCTATTAGTCAGTCAGTCTTTGTCTTGAACTTTACTTTGATAATGGTGATAGACGATCTTCCCGGAGGGAAGTTTATAACCCGAAGATCCCTGGGCAAGGTGAACATATAGTGGTTTCTCATTGCCGTTCATTGATGGAACGATAGTCGATTCCCAATGATTTCTCGCTATGAGCCATTTTCGATTCATTCAATTCTTATGAACGTCCTAAACAACCTAATGAGCTTCTAAGGGCACAATCAGGTTGGTATTTGCCGGAAAGGGGATGGGGCTCAGGGAGAATTCCCTTCTCTGCACCATTGTATCCCCTGACTCTGGCTGAAGAAATTTTCCCCCTAAGAATCATCTTTCAGGGTAATTTTCTGTTTATATTATATTTATTTCTTTATTATGAAATGTCCTATAGTAGAACCTTTAGGCCCCAAGTATAGTAGGGGCGCGGTGGCCCAATGGTACAGCGGTCACCTCTGGTGCTTGCGGGGTCGGTATTTTTCACGTCGAGATGCACTTCTGCTAAAATATATTAAAAGATTATATATATATAATCTTTCAGAAAGCGCTACGTCGGTTTATTAGCTATCTAGTAACCCCTAATGATGATAAACATCGTATGTGAAAAATGAAATGCAGTCTTACAAACCATCAGCAATAGACTAGCGAAAATTTTCCAAAGAAACATGTTCAACCTCGTATATTATTCATATGTTGCAACTCTGCATGCTGTGTTTCACATTATAATGTTTATCATCGCTAGGGAATAACAAGTATCTAATAAACCGACACAGACACATTCCAAAAAATAAAACTTCATACTAAGTTGACAACAGTGGACCCGTTGACGACCCACATTTTAACTTCTATATCTACTTTAGTGACACAAATCAACTGCCAACAAAGTCATTTTGATTAAACGCATCGCTTGAGAATTGTCTTGAAATATTCATTGACGTGGAATGTTACAAAAGGTATGATCAGAGCTTGATTACCCCTTGGACGTGTGACATTTCTAGTCAGTGTGGAAAACTAACTTGGTGAGTTTCCGCTTCTTTTCACATATCAATCATTATTATACAAGGTAACCAAAAAAGTTTTTGCCGTTTTTGATGTCCCATTAATCATGCGCTCACAGAGAGGTAACGAAATGACGCACGTGCCTGCCAAGCGATCGGGAGTTAGTCTAATAATCGACCTTCAGTAATATAGGCACGGTGCTCACACACAGCAGTCATAGCTCGTCCAGTGTAAAAGAGAAATGGAGGTATCGAAGCAGCTTGTTCGCGTGTTTGTTGTATGGCTTTAAAATGGGCCTGTCAGCTGTCGCAACAAGTCGCCGCATATGCCAGGCAGTTGGCGAGAATGTGAACGAACCGCCAGGCATTGGTTCTAGAAATTCCGTTCTGGAAATGTGAGCGTTGCTGATGAACCTCGCAGTGGACGACCACATGTGTTGGATGACGAGGTCCTGAAAGGTTCCATGTTTCCGCTGAAACAGTCAGACTGCACCTGCATGGGGTAGGGAAGTCATACAGGTTAAGCACGTGGGTACCCCACACATTGTCGGCAGCCAACAAGGAACAATGAGTGACAGCCTGTTTGTCCTTGCTCACTCGGCATCTGCACACACCCATATTTGATCGCTTGCTCATTGGTGACGAAAGAAGCTCCCAAGCGTACCAGACATTGGTTGTGGCCATGTAACCCTGTTCCTCACACCTCAAGAGTACCTCTGCACCCACGAAAGGTTATGCTGTCTGTATGGTGGACTTGTCGCCAAGTGGTGCATTACGAGCTCCTTCCACCTGCTCAGACCATCACTGATGACCTCTACTCACAGCAGTTGCAAAGGGTGCACCGTGCACTGCGGCAGAAGGAGCCGGCATTGGTGAATCGCAGGGGTGTGCTGTTCCTCCACGACAATTTCAAGTCACATGTGGGAAAGAGGATCCGGAGACCCTTCAGCAACTTGGGTGGGAGACACTATGCCATGCACACCATATTCACCGGACCTTGTGCCAACAGATTACCACTTGTTTCATTCCCTCGACAGCCACCTCCGTGGGAGATCCTTCGTCAATGAGGGAGACATGCGGAACGAACTCACGAACTTCTTTGCCTCGAAGACCGCCGAGTTTTATCACCAGGGTATTGTGCAGCTGCAAGAACGTTAGCAAAAGGTGTTGGATGCTGACGGAACTTACTTCGAAACCTAAACGTACGTACCGTCCACTTTATTGCTCTTTGTTCATCACTGGTCTAGAACAACAAAAACTTTTTGATTACCTTGTATTGTATGTCACGTAATACCCCGAGAGAAAAATTGCTGAATTTTAATCTAGATAATCCGGAGAGACGAAATTTAGCAAGATTCTGTATCACACACAAGATTTTCAATACCAGGCTACGTACAGGTTTGTTGCTCAGACATGACCAATCGTACAGCCGCTAACAGACGGAAAATCATGTCTACCCCTCGTTAGCACTTGCAGGATACAGAAAATCCTTTTAATGCAATTTCAAATAGTTTTGTACGTATACTACACAGTCCCACTCCTGTGTACGATCCTTACGATCCCACAGACTATAAACTACGTAAACGGATTTTCCTTCTGCGTAGTAAAAACTAACTGTAGACTGGTTGGTGATGGCGCGTAGTGGCTGAGAAGCAATTATCGTATATTAGAAGCAAAACAACGGTTTTGATACTGGCCACCGATTAAATAAAGTTAAAATAGGAGTCTATTGGCGGAGGTCTGTCGGCAAATATTTTGTGCACTGAAGGGAAGAAGTGAACTAAGCAGAATGTGCCTCTCTGATGCTTGAAATAGGTTTGGATTTGGTTGTCTAATTAAGACATTTGAAGGTAAGTTTGTTTGTTTGTTTTGTATACATTTGGATTCTGCAAAACAACTTTTCCTATTTATTTTTACAACGATCTGTGGCATGTGCTACGTAAATTCAATATGGTGTGGAATTGGTTAAGAAAATTTGGGGTGGATTTTCTAGATCACCACACAGACAATCCGGAGCACAACCTAGAAATTCTAGACCACGATGTGTAGTATAGTCAAAATAATCTAGATCACCGTAGATTAGTGCATAACCCAGAAATTCTAGAGAAGGGTTTATAGAAGTCGAAGGCGTGGTCTATGAAATCTACATCAATATCCAGAAAATACGGAACAACCACTAGAAATTCTTGAATACCGTTCAAAATGTCCAAGGTGTAGTGTAAAAAATCTAGACCATCAAGAAAACCAGGAGTACTGACAAGAAATTCTAGACCACCGCTTAAAAAATCAAAGGTACAGTCTAGATCTAGACCCCATCAAGGAAACAAGGAGCATGACCAAGAAAATCTACACAGCAACTAAAGAAATCAAAGTTTAAACCTAGAAAATCTATATTACTATCAAGAAAACCAAGAGTATAGCCAAGAAATTCTAGAGCACCGTCATGAGAATCTAGAATCCCACTCTGTCAGTTCTGTACCAAACATACGTACAGGAACGTCTGCGCTATCCTTGCTACCTTGGTTCCGTTCCTTCCAACACAGTACAGAAAATCTTGAGCCTCAACACAGAATGCAGTCCTCCTGTCGTGGCATGTGCAGCACCAGGAAAGCCGCCTGTAACCGGAATCTACGTTTTTTCCTTCTAAACGCAGTCAATTTTTCTCTCAGTGTATTTTTGAAATCCGATGGATCACTTGTAGTAAGTAACCCAGTATATACGGATTTGAGAATTACTAAACTAACATGGGCCGCGGTGGTTCAATGGTTAGAGCGCTCACCTCTGGCGCTTGGGGTCGTCGGATCAAACCCTGCTCGTATCATGTGGCTGGAACTGCACCCAGTGTACTCTCCTCTTCTAGCGACGTCAGGTTTTCTATTTTTCCGGTCGCTCCCCAACAGTACGTGAGCCATTTCCTTCAACAAGAACGACGTATAGCTTGCAAACAAGGTTCGATGAATTCTTCGATTTCTACCGTTGAGACACGAAAAGCTAATGCAACATAGACAAGAAGTCATGTACAATGAAAGAAAGTAAATTATTAATAAGGCTTGGAACTTGATGGCCTAAAAAATCTCCAAAATATAACCTATAAAATGCTTTTCCGTTTTGTGATCATGCGAATAAATTAATAAAGTAGTGGATATTGACGGAGAGGAAAGTCAATTATTTTCTTTTCAGACTCATAAATTTTCCTTTAAGAAATTGTTCACGAATTAACTGGTAATATGGATAATGAACCTTTCTCTAGCTTCCCTGATTTCACCACGTCAAAATTATCATAAAGATTTATGGACCTCGCCCGACTTCTTCGCGCCCAGACCCTCAATTGTTTCAAGATATTTACGGAGTGGAGAAAAGAACAAGCGACAAAAGACCATTTCAGCTTCTTGGAACTACAACCAATTCTTAAATTTACCTCTCCAGAGACCTAACACATAGCATCTCCTTGCTCCAGCATGAGTATTACAATCCAAAATAGTTATTTCTGTTTAGTATCTTCCACTTCTGTACGTGTGAAACATGTAAACAATTACACTGAGAGAAAGAAATAAAAAAATGTTGAAGATCCTTCCGAAATATGCCCTAAAACCGAGAAAATGACCAATGAACAAAAAAATAATAAAACAAAATGCAGAATAAAAAAATAAGTTTTCTGTTTCAGTTTCGGGTGAAATGAGTTTTGTCTACGGTCGCACTGTTCTCAGGAAAAAGATAACATTTCATCAAGTTCCGAGACCTAATTATTAACTAATTCGTTAAAATTTATAAGGAAAAATATGTAAAAAAAATCTGACAACCCAATACAATCATCTGTGTATGTGAGTCACCACTTTCCTGAATATGTAAATTTGTTATGAAGAAGTATAATAAATAAAATAAAAATTAAACATGTTTTTAAATCTTCCTCGAAAAAAAAAAAAGGTTAGTCAGACCCACATATTAATCATCTGTTGAAAAACTTGCCGAGAATACGTTTTATTATTATTTTTTTCTTTCTTTTTAAATTGTAAAGCAAGCTCAATGAAGCCGACAAGATATATTCTTCTGAGAACCACTGATTATGTGGAGATGCAGACCAGACAGGGAGGGCCCTGATGACTTCCAACATATTATATCAAATGTAACCTACTATTCGACATGAGTTCACGTGGAGTTTTCCACGAAGGAGTTCTGTATCCACACATGGCTTATAACAACAAAACATGTATAAACGAAATTGTTTCCAAGAACTAGGAAATTACTGTGGCTCACCTACATGATGTTTACTAACGTATGCACGGCAAGTCTTTACGAAATAGCGCAAGCCCTCTGGGGCGAATAGAGGGCTCCGACCCTTTGAAACTCGCTTATACATGTGTACGTTTTGATGAATAATCACCACGGTATCAATTCAAAAATCTCAGGTGCACGGCACTGCTATCTAAACTCTACGTTAAACACTGCAGAAGTGAACTGCTCTAAGAAATGCCGATAAAGGCGTGTACAGTAGAGGATATAAAACGAGCTACCTTATGTTCTCTGCAAGACCCCCCCTCCACAACGTTTAGAGAGATGCTGAACCACCAGTGTTCAATATGTAGACTGGGATGGTTGGAATTTCCCCCTCTCTGCAAAAATCTTCCCCGGTCTGTTTACATACACGTACAGATAGCCTGAGACATGAAGAGGCCTAAAATATAGCATTCGAAGTGTCTCAATTTTTTTTACACATCTCTGGAAATCGTACAAATCGAACACTGGTTGTTAACAATTCATTTTTTTCTGAAACCTCATTACGCAATTTTTAGCCAGTGACCGTAGCTCAGTTTGTAGAGCGTTTATATTAGCTGATAGCTAACGGAAGGGAAAGATCCGAGGCGTCCACAGTGACGGAAATTTCTCCAAGGGGTTCTTTCTCAATCTCACCAGGAAAATCCCGGGATGGTACCTATAAAACTAGACCCAGGCCGACTCCCTTCCACCATCCTCTCCCCATCACATTCCGGCCTGAGCCAGGAATACCTAAAGGTAGGTCGCCTTGATCACTGGAAATAAGTCTGGCGCCTAGCTTTTTTAAAGTAGCGTTCCCAATGTTTACCTGCTAGCACGTAACTCTGATTTTGTGTGTTTGGACTGATTAAAAATAAATTCAAATAAATTTGTTATAAAATTAAAAGTTTCCAATCGACCTTGAACCTCAAATATGTTTAATTCCGTTGAGTTACGAGAGTTGTCCTTTTACATCCCTTGTATACCCAGACGTGAACCAGATATTTACAGAACAGAACAGCCGTGGGTTTTGTAAAATTTCCCATATATTGGCTTCAAGTGCTGTAACTTCGAGGGATAGCCTGTACACTAACGTAAGCTGGTACTTTTTCTACAAGTATAATTTAAGCCCAAAACATGTAGTAGACCTATGCATCAAATTGTATTTGTATTATTGTGGTGCCCGGTTTTCAGAGCTGGTGCCTAGGTTAGAAGACAATTTTTCGAGCCCTGCGTAAAGGATAAAAATACATTCAAACTCACGTTAAACAATTTTTAATATACACTATTATTTTTCGCCATATCAATTTTCTTATTCTTGCTGTAACGGGGTACAAACGTAGTAGACAATAGAAAAAATTTCGCGAGTACTCCTACTTCTCAGGTTGTACGTGAAATTGGTGATGCAAAGGAAAAGATGTACCTAATATATGTGTATGTGTGGTGTACGCTCCTAAGATAGAGGGGAACGTATGTAAAGTTATGTACGACAAGATAACAAACAATACAAGACAATAAACCCTTTTAGTAAACTCCTAACTCTTCGGTCGAGGAATCCAAACAATAAGTGATTTTACATTGTACAATAGCTTCTTATATATACTCAGTTTGTGAGTGATAAAGCATATTCCGCAACATAAATTAGTTACAATGTTTGGTTTTAACAACAAACAGTTGTACAATATTATTTAAAAAAATATTCCATCTATTTTCTGTAATTTAATCATCAGGTAACTGGTAAAGAGGATCTCAACCTTCTTATGCTTATTATGAAATGGCAGTGTTTCGCTTGAGTAAGGTGTTTGATAGAACACCGAAATTATAACGCTTACTGCGTGTTTTTATGATAAAGTCAAGTGTATAAGACTTGTGAGCCAATTTGAATTAACTTAAGTATGGATACAAGGTCTCAGTATGACTACATCCACACATAAAACGACTTTATCTTGTCCAATACTTCTATTCGGAACATGGAATTTTATGTGGATGTGGATAACACCACTTGCGAGCCTATCATGAGGTAACAATCAGTACAGCAGTGGCGTATTCAGAGAGGGGGCTCAGGTGGCGCTCGACCCCTTTCAAGGGAATTTTTCTTGTGTTATTTCAATACTTTACTTGTGAGAAAGTTTCGATTTCTTTCCGGACAAATTTAATTTGTCTAGAAATATCGACTTGTGGGGATACCGGATTCATATTCCACGATAAAACAGCAATAAGCAATGAAATATGATAAATTTATACTTCCAAAAAAATCACTTAGCAGAAAAATATATCGATAAGGTCCCTCCCTGATCTATTTATCAGACCTAAACCACCACCCCTTACTAAAATCCTTGATCCACTCCTGTCGTATAGCAAATGGCGATTTCTTATTTATGCAGTTGCTATAACACATACTATTTGTTGATAAGATCCTCAATTTAATTTTTTAAGACCTTTAGTCAACTTTGCCTCAGACCGGATGGATTATGATGGGATGATTGATGGAATGAAGAAAGTGGGAGGAAACAGGAGAACTTCGAGAAAACCCACGCACACAGTGTTTGTCCGTCACAAAGTCCACGTGTCACGAGCAGGGTTTGAACCGATAACCCCCAAGCGCCAGAGGTAAGCGCTCTAACCATTAGCCATCGCGACCTGTTGCTAAGAACCTTCTCTGTATATTTTATGCCCAAAATAGGCTCAGGCCGGGAGTGGGTTGGCAAGAGAATGTTCGAATGTAGTCGGCCATCTCTGTAGCTATTTTGGAGGTCCCATCTTGGCATTTGCCTGGTGTGGCCTTCTCTGTATACCGAATGAGCATTTGTTGCATTTTTTTTATTTTTTATTTGAGAGATCTACAAAGAAATTCCAACAAGAAACATACACTAAATTCCACATTTTTATCTTTTCAGAACAACCAAAAGTTTTTAATTTGCATATGTACAACCCAGAATATAATCTCTTCATCCAAATGAATTTCTGGAATTTATTTCTGCATAGCTTCGGACGACTATTAATATATCGCTCTACATAGAAGGAAACAGAGACTCTCTCTTTTTTATGTATCTACTACTTACTTTACCACAATTCATCACGGAATGAAACAAATACCCTCCACGAAACAGAGCTCCACACAACAACCCAGTAACTCGTGGATGCTGAAATTATGTTGTTCATATTATTTAATGTTCACTATCTATTACACTTTTTCCATACTGAAGAGAAAAACATAAAACATTCCTTCATTACAGTCATGCAAAAAGTAAAAAGAGAGAGAATATTACGAAACTGAAACCAGGAAACTTCCGGTGCACCAAAGAAAGCTAACTTTTAATAACACCATTTTCTTTTTTATTGGCCATGATGATAATAATAATATGTCATAGTCGAGCAGCCAAGTGAATATAATCATCTGAATGACAATTCGACCACGTAAAAGCCTGTACTCAAGAAAGGCTTGAACCTCTGCATCTTACTCTGTACACGAAACAACATACAGTAGGTAAATATATATATTTGAACAAAGAGGAAAAACAAACTGTATCACACGTAAAAGTGGCCCATTTCGAAATCTCTTGCCCTTTTATGATAATTTGGAGGCCTTTGATTGAATGCTATATAAATTACTACCACTCGATACACCTGTAAGGTAAAAGGCAACGAAAGAGTGATGACTACGTAAATTTATCGAAAAAAAAAAGTGTTTTGGACAATCCCATACTACTCTCGAAAGAAATGTACTAGGTATCCTTTTGTGTACAAGAACAGTCTGCGTAGTGTATTGAAGCAATTTACATCGCGTCAGGCATAAAGAAGCAGTATGGGTAAAAACTTTATTTTTGTATGGGCCAGTTTAGTAACTTTGGACTTCGGCCCGTCACGATTTGCCTTTAGCTGTTAAGTGTTAAAATCCACACCCATGCCCCTGCCGGGACTCGAACCCGGGACCGTTGAGTCGATAGTCTACCGCCGCAGACCGCTCGACCACCCGGCCGGCAAACAGTATGGGGAAAAAAGTGGAACAACATTGGAAGAACTTACCTTGATTTCAAATTACGTTCGGAAGGTTAAAGGTACTGAGACAGCCAAGCTTGTTGGAAAGCCATATTCTAACTGTTGGATACATCATAAAGAAACATAAAACAGAGCAATTCTTGCGGAAAAGAATCCATTCTGGCCAACCAACAAAACTAATTGCCCGGAATTAAACCAACATTCTTCATTCTATGAACAAAACTCGAAGAATTAGTGCTAAAGGTTTGGCTACTTCACTCGCCTATAATATCCAAGTTAATGTTACACCACAAAGAATCCAAAATCCATCGAGATTCAGAAGACGTGTAGCCAGAAACAAAACATACATATCAGAAGAAAACAAAAAGAATATGATCTACCTTTCTAAGAAACATTAATATGAGTGCCTGGAACTTTGGGAAAAGGTTTCGTTCTAGGATGAGACTAAGATAAACTTGTATTGAAGTGATCGATGGCAGGACTTGTGGCGAAAAAAAGAATGAAGCTTTCAGAAAGCAGAACATTGCTTCAACTGTTAAAAATGGTGGACTGTCTGTTATGCTTTAGGGTTGTGTAACTACTAATGGTAGGGAAAAGTATTCATACCCTGGCCATCACCTGGCAGTATGATCTCAGATGCAGAATATTCCTCGACTATTGCGAGAGAAAATTGTTGAAGATTGCACGAAGGAAATTCCAGCAAATTTACAACTTTCAACAGATACTACTGTATTTGAAACGTGTAAAATTTGAGGATCAAAGGAGAATCGAAAACCACTTATCACTTCCGAATGTGCATAAATTCACGTGTTCTGAACACATTGAAGTGTCGTGCACAGATATGTCTGTCAGGAATCATGACAGAATTTTCAATTTGGAGGGGGTGTAAAACCAAAATTGACAGGGTGTAATTCGAGTTTTGGAGGGTTTCTATTGATTTTTTTTTTACCGTAAACAATTTTAAGTTCTTGGAGGGTATGCTCGAGAATTTCGGAGGTGACACCCGCATAGGAGGCGTCTAGCAAGATCATTGCTGTCTGTGTTAGTATCTGAATGGTTAACGCTGTAGATCACCCCCGCCATCTTGGTACGCACCTTCCATTGATTTACACGGGAATTGTTTTACTCATTTTATGCCTCTCGGATGTAGAATATTTAAGTTCTGCTTTCACAAAATTTGTCTTAGTGGTTATTTTGACTCTTGCATAGTTTGGGTTTGTGAAGTTTCTCCAAATATATAAGTATAATGTATTATTAATAGTTTGCTATATAAATCACAATATGTTAACGGGAAATTATACTGTTCCTGTGTAAAATATTGCATTTCTATAAAGTAGCTTGAGTAAAAGAGAACATGACGATAAACTGGGCGAAAACAGAAGTCAAAACTATACTCCTGAAAAGTATAAGACGAGTAAAACAATTCCCATGTTAATCAACGGAAAGTGCGTACCAAGATGGCGGGGGTGATCTGCAGCCTTAAAGAAGCTAAGTTAATCATTCACTTGTTTGGAAGTACCATTGGTTGAAAGGTGTTGCATATGCACGCATTTTCCCGACACGGCATTTATTCAAATTGGTCGTCCTCTTTAAAGATGTGATAATGAAGGAATTCAAAGTATAATAGGCCTAGTTTCTTCATTATTTTATAATCTAAATTTAGTTTTTAAGGCCTTAGGCAACTGTGTCTCAGGTCGGATGGATGATGATGCGATGAGTTGGTGGAATGAACAAAGTGGGAGGAAATGAGAGAAAACACCTAGAAAACCCATGCACACGGTATCTGTCCACCACAAAACCTACATCGTATGAGAAGGGATCGATTCTACGACCCCTAGAGCCAAAGGTGAGTGCTCTACCCATTAAGCCGCCGCGGCCTACCTTAATTATTTTATATATATAATTTTCCCTTTTACATTTAATAGGTGAACAAGTAGAAGTAGGCTATGTATAGTAAAGCACAGACGATGAGCAACAGGGGTCCTACCAGTCAATAGCCCAAGGTCCCGAAATCGCTTAATCTAGCACTGCCTACGACACTAACATCAACAAAGAAAAGGGCCACGGTGGCTCAGTTGGTAGAGCGCTCACCTCTGGTGCTAGGGGTCGTCGGATCGATCCCTGCTCATGCCATGTGAGCTTTGTGGTGGACAAAAACCGTGTGCGTGGGTTTTCTCGGGGTGCTCCCGTTTCCTCCCACTTTCTTCATTCCATCAATTCATCCCATTATCATCCATACGGCCTGAGCCATAGTTGCCAAAAGGCCTTAAAATAAATTCAATTCAATTCAACAAAGAAAAAAAAAAGTCTGACATGGCTGATTATGCCTGAATAACGGAAAAATGAAACTAAAGTGTAACAGTTCGGAAGTATATCACCTCCTTCTTCACACTGAACTATACAACTGAAGAATGAGGTGATATATTTCCGAACTGTTACACTTTAGTTTCTTTATTCAAGATGAGGCACACAAAACCTCAACCATGATTCGAGCCCGGAACCACTACGTTATACGAGCCAGAGGACATGTAACAAAACAACTACATTGACTAAATGCCTCCTAACTCTTGCCATTACAAGGAAATACAGATTTTACGTTGAATGTTACAAAATGGAGCAAAAACAAGCATTTATCAGCATTCTCTTCAAGCTCGCCTATTTTTAAGGGCTTAATAATGATAATTTCTTTTAATCTCTGAAAGGAAGAAGACATAAACACATTTTACCACCAGCGCTAAGCGTAGCACACTCGTTTACCAGGTAACAGCAACAGCCATCTAGTGACACGAATTTCAATTACAAACACAGCCAGTGTTGCCGGTGTGTTTCACAATTTTACAGGTTTAACATTTTTTTTTAAAAAAAAAAAAAGGAGAGGGAGGGGTGTTGCATCGTTCACTTTAACATTGTTGAAAATCCAATCAACCCCATTTGCTCTGTTCATTGGTCCATTAATCTCTCTTCATTTGTGCAATCAAAATGTGTCGCTATTACGAGCGAAATTGATAAGTTTACGTTGTGTTTACCGGAAGCCATGAAAATCTGACATAAAGAGTCCGGTTTTGAGAAGGCCCGCCTAAAGCGATTTATCAAATACCGTTAACGATACAGCCCACACACACGTGTTTGTTGGTAAAGAAGCCAGGCCGACACAGAAAACAACTACGCACTCGCAGTAATAATATAAAACAGCTGATGAGAACACTATAAGAGTGTTGTGCACTGTTAGTCAGATGTTTTCCTGCTTGCGTTATGGAAGAATGGTAAAAGTGTTACGATGCAAAGTAAATCAAATGAGACAATCACGAACTAAACAGCAATTGGTTCCACCACAAATGTACACAGTATTTATTTACAGCAGTGGTTCTAAAACGTACCTGGGTACACCTTGATCTCAAAACTCGTCAGTGACGGACCCAGAGAAGGGGGCGCTCCCCCCATCTTAATGGAAATATGTTATTCTTTTATAGTATTATTTCAACAATTTATATCAGCTTTGATCTGTTTCCTGGCATATCAAATTTATCTATAAATATCAACTTTTGGAGATACCAGTGTAATATTCCGCGATAAAACTTATTAATATTAAAAAAAATAATGATAAATTTATTACTTAAAAAATCACTTAGCGGGTAAATATCGAAAATGCCCCTGGTATATTTCACTTGCGCCCCTCGTTAACCAAAATCTTGGGTCCGCCATTGACACTCGTTGCCAGTAACAAAATTTGTAATTTAGTGGTAGCAATTCGTAAGCTGGGACAACGACGGCTGGCTTTTGGTCAGACAGTTGGACCACGGTGGGGCAGCATTATTGGCCAACCGTTCGTCTGGCTGCTTGACCTTCCTTTTGCCAACCAAAGCAACCCGAAATTCAGTGACCATTAAAAATGTTGAATTGAGAAAACAAAACTAAAGGTTACGGAAGTGTGTTCCACCTAAAACAAGTCTTTTACCAAACAGCTCGTGCTATAAAACCGAGATTCTGTATAAAGGTATAAATGTTTTCATAATAGTTAGTGATAACGCACCTTTATATCAAATCTCGGTTTTGCAGCACGAGCTGTTTGGTAAACGACTTTGGGCGGCCATATTGGATTCAAGATGGCGACATTTTGAGCAGTTTAATACTTTTCGTAAACACCTAGTGATACTGTACTTTCATACCAAAATGGATTCAATATGGCGACTTCGAGGCATTTCGATCCAACAAATGTGTTGTTGAAATACATCAGTCTGCAAAATATTAAGTCAATCTGTCAACGGGAAGTGGGTGAGAAGTTGCTTGCAAAAGTTGATGGGCATCACTTCTGGGCAGCCATATTGGATTTACCCTTTGCTGTCGGAACGGCAGATTTTGCCAGTATATTCCTTCTTGACCCTCCTCTACCTAAATATATGCGCAGTTCCCGGATCCCCGATTGTTGAGAGAGAACCTTTACTTGTCAGTGGTAGACAGCGCTCATCTCTGGTGTGTGAGGTCTCTGGTTCGATCCCGGCTTGCGCTATGTGAGTTTTGTGGTGAACATGGACAAACACCGTGTGTGTGTGTGGGGGGGGTCTCGAGGCTCTCCCGTTTCCTCCCGCTTTCTTAATTCCACCAATTCACTCATCATCATCCAACAGGCCTTAGCCAAAGCCGCCGCCTCTTGAAGATCTTAAAAATTAAATTAAAATCGTGGCATTGTTGCACACTGTCTTAAGACCTTCGCAGACAATCAATTAATTCTTGAACAAGTCCTTGTTTAAGACATTTTAAAAAGGGTTTTAACAATTGTGCCATAAACTCTCGAACCCAAAGGAAATTCACGTTTTGTTAACGAAATATAACAAGACATTTTGCTGAAAAAGTTAGTGTACTAGTTCGTCAATTGACCTATTTCAAGATTTATTTGATCGTCTACGGAATCCTTTATGGTAGACCCTGTCTCTCGCGCGTCTTTTTTTCTTTAACAATATGCTTCATACGGTGCTGGACTTACTAATTTGTTGTTCTGAAAGGAAATTTTCATGTCAATGTATGTTCACGAACTTAGCTTTGAAAATTTACCTGATCAAGTAAACTTCAATATTGAAAAATCTCTCCAAATGAATATAGAACTCACCAAATGGATATTGAAAATACCCCTCAAAGGTCGCTAATCGGAAATCGTAATTTTTGCCGCTAAAGTAGATTTCAAATCCCCTAGATTTAGCGACTTTCCCCCCAAATTGGCAACGCTGCCCCCACCCCTACAGTGAATAATTGAATGTTTTGTTTTCCTTTGTGTACTGTAGTCAGCCTACAATCCTTTGGCAGCCGTCAAGACACAGATAAATAATACTGTAGCTAGTAAAGAGAGAGACTCCATACTCTTTGTTTGTGTCATGAACAGTGCTTTGAAAAATAATAACACAGTTGCGTACACTCGTAACCAGATATGAACTATCAACTAGTCGATGTACCCTGAAAGGAGAAATGTTTTTGTAGTGACTTTTATCAGAGATAGTTCAGGCAGAGAATTTGATAATCCAAGAAGCATATTAATCGCCTCAGACGCTGTGTAGAAGTCATGTTGAGATTTTATTATTCTTACAAGTTACATGTCTAACACTCAATCATGTTTTCGAACTGTGAAGTAAATACATGATATTGTATTAATTAAACAGGGCGTTAAGGTAGATTTTGGGGGGATTCAGCCCCTCCTAGCCCCCTTGTAGCGCCGTCCCTGTAACGAAAGTAAAGCGTTACGTTTCGTGAAAATTTCCATTTCCAGCCCCGATCCTAGCACCTGAACCAACGCAGCAGTTATATAAACTAACTTCAGATTCGAGCACGACGACCAGTGCTATTTGGGGAGCCTGGGTTATTGACTCCCGCTCTGGGGTATAGACTCTATTAGGACCCCTTTTACATATCTCCTATAGTCATAAGGGTAACTGATTTACATTTGAAGGGAACCCTGAACCATTGGGGGCCCTGGGCTGCAGCCCCTTTAAAAACACCTCTGACGACGACTTAGATTGGGCAGCTTTTAATTCGGTAACTCGAAAACTGGCAGGTCCTTTGCATCTCATTGATTTCTCTACTTAATAAATTCATGTTAAAGCTAGAGGTATGTCATGCTCTTCTGTGAAACTGACCATATTAGATACATTTAGATTTTCACTGTTCACTTTTGATAATTTTTCACGCATAACAATGTGCGATTTACCGCCGTAGCCTTTCTTTATTATTTATTTATTTATTCTAAACGCACTTTCGAACTTTTATCTTCCGGGACTTGAACTGTTTCAAATTTGGAAAGCTTGTTCAGCCTCTGCTGGAAACAATAAATTATACTAATTTTGCTAGTTTTTTTTAAATAATATTTTCTAATAGAAATAGCTATGGTTTAAACCTGTCACAGGTACGAGAAATAACATCCATCCAGGAGCACTCTTTCCGGAACAACGATGAAGTACGTAACGACCAGGACCTTAGTTTGAGTACCGTCCCGGTATTCGCTTGGTGAAACTAACGAAAGCACTGGAAAACTCCAGGATAACTGGTAACAGATCTCGCACCCGTTCGGTTTTTACCGTTTCGAAGCCGGCTACCGTAATCCCTGGAGTACGGCGACTGGTCACGAACTTCTATCACTAGGTCATTTTTAACTTGAAGTAGTGTGCTTTTATCTTTCAATTGTTTATTTTTAATATTTGCTTTATAATGAGTCTAGTGGCGGAATAAACGAAACAACAGCGATCGTCGAAACCTGAGAAGACAAAGTGTAGAAACCCAGCTTCCGTGATCCAGTCTGTAAGGTCGTGGACTTCGGATCAGCAACGGAAAGGTACATGGGTTCCAGTTCCGCTGCAGATCATCGTGAATGAGGTTTTCTTTAATCTCACCTAAAGCTATGACCTCTACCTTTCCTGATCTCGGAGGAGCCATCCTTCAGACGTGACGGACTTAGATCAAAAGGTTATCAGTGCAAGCCATAGAAAATTTAAAAAAATGCTGAACAAGTGTTCGGGACTTGCAACAAATTAAAACAGAAACACTCCCCCCCCTCCTTCCTTCCTTTTGTGACTTTTCCAGCAGCGGAAAACTACAAGCCAAGTCATACACTTCTTTACACAATCCATGGGAGAAACAATAGGAAGGAAACCAGCTGTGTTCGATTTGTGTAACTTCCAGAGAGGAGGAAGATTTAGTGAGATATGTATTATTTATACGGTATTTTGGGATCGTCCATATCCCAGACTAGAGGTATATATCTGGAAACTGAGTCAGGAAAGATTTTTGCAGTGAGGGGGAAATCCCAACCATCCCCCGCTACAAATCGAACACTGGAAACCAGGCGTGATCTTATATCACGATACGGTATATTTAGACAATCTATGGCTCAGTGCGGGATACGGTAGAAGAAATGCCGGAACGAGTCGGCCAGGACCTAATTTCAAGATGCTATCCCGGTATTTTCCTAGTGTGACTGAGGCAAAAGCGTGAAAAAAAAACAGTGCAGGATGGCCGACCGTTGGTATAGAACCACCTCCAAAATGCAAAGTCAACGCTCTAGCGACTTAGCTAAGTGATTTGTTGAAAATATTATAATTCTTAAATGTTAATATTCTAAAATCAACAGTAAAATTTATCAAATTTTAAATAAAGAATTTCAGGTAATAAATTAAAATAATAGAACTTACAAGAACGCTTTCGTGACATATTGATCAGGCTTTACCTTCAACCAACTGCAAAGATAGCTTATAAATTGTCCACGCCTTCTCCCACCCACACCTAAAAATTAACCTTATAAAAATTTGCAAAAAATAAAATTAGGTAGTTAGTACTGTACCAAGGGGCTCCATAGTCTAGTGGTTAGAGCTAGAGCGTTGGACTCATATCCGCGTGGTCCCGGGTTCAATACCCGGCTGGAGTCCCACTTTTCGGCGCCTACTCAGCGTCGTGAGTCAAACTGGGAAGTCACGTGAATAAAGACGTGACGGCCACACTCGGTCCAGAAAGTCCCTGATATGTTTGTTCGTGGTCAGGTGGCACGCAGGGCTGACCACACGGCCGTCACTCAGGTGGATGCAGTTCCATCTGGGGCAGGCTCAGGATCTATCGGTCTGTCACGCAAGTGTTTATTTTGTTAGTACTGTACCACAAGACTAAAGTAATCAGCAGTACACATGGTGTCTGTTTACTAATTTTGTGACTTTAAATTCCCTGAGTTTCAGGTTTTCTATATTTCCAGAGTTCTTAGCAGGCTCTATAGTAAATCATGTAAATAATACATAATGTCTACGCATCTTGCACAGTATTGGCATTTCACAAGCAAATATATATATATATATATACACAATTTCTTTAAAATACAGAATTTTAACACACTAAAAAAACCGGTCAGCAGTGGGAATTGAACCCACGACCTCCGTCTTGCCGGGACAGTGCTCTTACTAACTCTGGACAGGTCCACCTGATAAATTTCCCTGAGTTTCCCTCGTAAATTATAGATTTCCGTGAGTTTTCCAGATTTATAAAATTCCTTGTATACTTCAGGTTTTCCAGAATAGTAGACACCCTGAGTAATGTATGGAGAAAGAAGCATAATGAAATCAATATATGTGAAACACGGACGGTATTCAGAGAAAATTGAGATGAAATCTTCAGAAAACATTACCTGTTCCCTTCAGGGGAGGTTGAAAAAGAAATAGTTTTTTTTTTTCTACACGATGAATGAAATGGTTTCACAGGGGTATAAAGTTCGAAAAAGAAACAATGTACAATGTTCCTACGGATCAGCTTTCCTTATAAAATGACGTCTGTCTTCCTTTCTTCCTAAGCAACTGCAGATTTTATAATCGCAATTGGCTCTTTTCTCCAGGCTACATCGAAATTAAAAATATTCTAGGATTTGATACTAAGATAAATTTTAGTTCATTTTACTTAGAGTTTTCAGTCTTCAAAATTGTACCATCAATTTAGGAACACCCTATCACAGTATTCCATAAAACATGAGAGCTAAACTTAATTTAGAGCCATGGTCGTTCAACATTAGAAAGCTCGCCTGTGCCATATTGGTTTAGTGGTGAACAAAAACCGTGTGCGTGGGTTCTCTCAGGATTCTCTCGCTTCCTTCCACATTCTTCATTCCACCAACTCTCCCATCATCGGTCTGATCCAAAGTTGCCTAAAGACATTAGATAAAATTTAATTCAATGAGAGCTATATAAGGCATCAAATCAATAGTGGGTATGCAGCTTTGCATTTTCATCCTTCAGCATACACCTAGGTAAACTTTATACTTCCATTGAGTATAAATTACTTTTGGGCAATTTGTAAAGAAATCAAATAATGTCCAGTATTGGGACATTATTCTGTCCCAAAAGTGTCTGCACACAATCCTGAGTTCACTATTAATATTTTGTTAAGACTAATTGTACTCATTATAGAAGGACGAAACGAACTTTGGTCTGTGAAAGTTAATTTCTGTTTCCCTCTACTGAAATTTGAATAATTGTAAAACAAAAAGCGTGGGATGTAGCCTTAAAACAATCAACTTTGCAGAGGGTGTGTCTAGAGAATTCACGATTTTTTTCATGCAACAAAAAGATGAAGAATTGTTGGGAACCTGAGGATTAACATACCAGAACTCACAAGATATGAGTCCCCTGGTAACTATATTTCTTAACCCACCTTACTTTTTCATAATATCAAACATACTTCAAATATACCGGTATTAGAATATATTCTTACATATTTGGAAAAATGGCAAATGTACCATCAAAAATTACAAGTTTATCTGACTGAATTTTTAGCCAATGACTCAATTTCATGACTTTTGCTAAAATACTTTTGCACGAGAAACTGCAGCGAAGCGGGAAACTACTTGCGCAATGCGGAAAGAACAAATGAAAAGCGAAATAGGCGCAATGCAAGTCAGCAGGAAAGTGGTTCCCGTCGTGTGCCTTCATCTCCATTCCTGTTTGTCAAAAGGAGTCTATTTATTTTCTAACCCGCCTTCGTTCGCTATCACTTATGTGACAAACAGTCCACGCCGGTGTACCAAATTTGAGAGAAATATATTTAACCAATTTTTCCTATTACTGTTAGTATTAACCAGTGAGCTGTACTTAACGATATAGGAGTCTTCAATGTGTAAGTCAGACACACGGTAATTGTTCCTACTTCTGCCTAGCCTTACGATGTGTAAGGGCATCAAGTACTCTAATATCATAAAAGAGGCTAATGGTATTACCGTTACGTACAAGGGAAAGCAGTGACGCGCCGAATAATTGGCGGCCACGCATTAATCACACACACTTCAGTTGTAATGTAGGAAAAGAAGGGCATATTGTTGATAGTTTTAATTTATTTTCGTAAAATATGATATTTACAAGTAGCTAGAGTAACTTGCTATATAGAAAACTAATAGTTCCTGTCAAAAGTGTGGTAATTCCTTCCATCTTAACAACAGTGACGAGTATGTAAAAAAAAAACTATTCTCTCACCAAGATGGCTGTTCGGTGTAAAATTAGGAGCCCTGGAAAAAGATTAGTTCTTTACAAATGGCAGTTCTCATCCTAATCTACGAGATAAAAAGGCACTTCACACAGTGGCTGAATAGAAGTGATATCTATCAAAATTAGTCTACTGAATGCATTTAATGAAATCCTTACCAATTCCCTACAGTGTCTGATATTCCAATACTGATATTCGTTATTCGTGCATGACTAATTATGGGATCAACTACGTTAATTAATACTCCACTCATTTCATAAGTATGAAACAGTTTTAGCCATTTGCTAATTGTCTTCACTGGTTCAAATCAACCTTCTTAAATTTTGCAAAAAATACTATTGCACTAGTTTTACGCTGTGTTAGTTTAGATTACTTTAAACATCTTGTGCACCATTTAAATTACCAAATTAAATTGTTATTATTCGGTTAACAACTTCTCTTTCAGAATAGTTAGTTTTCAACAGTTCCGATTCACTGCTCCAAGTATCGTTGATTTGAATGTGACATCATAGATTCAAATCACCGATACTTGGAGCAGTGAATCGGAACTGTGAACCGCGTACCGGTACACGTTAAACTATTTTTGTATTTATATTAGCCAGCGGTTAGGATAACAGATCCAACCAATATCATCATATTAAGAGCTTAGTTTCTTTTGTGTACAAGGTGGCAGGTATGAATAAATAGCATTCCTTATCTATTACCTAATAAGTAAGCTATTTATAATGTAAACTAAGCCTTGTAACCTAGTAAGGTATAACGTAGAACTATTATACACTTCCTGGTTTGAGGAATAATTAATTAATTAATAAGGGTCGTACGCCACAATATACTTTCGCTAGCAAAGCATCCCTGTACTCAAAATATAAGGTATTGGGTATGCGGTGGAATATTGGTTTGTAATAGTTTCTGCATGAAACAGTTGCCAAAATAATTTTCACCCTTGTATCAAGCACAAAAAGAAGCTCTCCTACTCCGTTACGTGCGTCTCGTAAATTATAGCTCAGGTGTACAATCACTATTTAACTTTCCACGGAAAATTGATAGCTCACAATCTGACTTGCACTTTTTCGTAACTCAGTAATAATCAGCATTACGTTACATATACTTACCCCTAAAAGCCCAAAATGTACAGCAACTTCAGTAAAGCACCTATATAAAGTTTTTTTTTTTTTAACTGTACTCTAACACTTAACTGCACTATATTGTCACAAAAACACTGGATTGTTTACTGTTTCATGTACATAAATACACGCCCCTCAAGTGTCAAAATAAAGTACGCTGGAACTAATACAAATAAACAAACAAAATTATGTTCCTTTTTAAAAAGAACTAATTCTCAAGGAATAATAACGCACAGTCGCTGTCAAATTTAGCCACAGGCACGATAAAATAATAATCATAAAGAAGCACTTAATAAACCCGCACAAAAAAATCGCGAAACATACCACCACATGTGAATTGTCTACTGCTATATTGCAGTGACTTTGAAAGTATGACGCTATTTCTTCTCTTCTGAGTCTGAATCAAATACAAACCGAGTACAATCAAGGTCTAATTTACACGAAGGCTTGCGATTTGGGTAAGTAACCAATTGAAATGCGTGTTTTAAGGCTACCTATTACGTGTTCTACGTGTAACACGTATTTGAATTAGCTACTCACCCAAATCGCAAACTTTCATGAAAATCAACCCTAACTTGTCACAAAATTTCTCAGGGAAATCTATATTTAGGGTTGATTTTCATGAAAGCTTCGGTTGCATGCCATTTGGGTGAATAGCGAGTTGAAACACAAGTTACTCTTACCTCTCCCCAGCCGGCCGGGTAGCCGTGCGGTCTAGGCAATAGGCCAGCGACTCGAGGGTCCCGGATTCGAATTCCGGTAGAGGCATCGGGGGGGGGGGGGATTGTAATGGCTAAAGTGCGAATCGTGACTAGCCGAAGACCAAAGTTATTAGACCTGCCCATAAAAATAAAGTTTTCCAAAGTTTTACCTTACCTCACCACTAGCACATACGTCTTTAAACCTTGATAAAACCGTTTAATGTCCGGCTTTTTGAATGGCTTATTCAACTCCAAAACTTTTTTTTTTTTTTTTGGTTGAATGAACCGTTGGAAAGGCGAACATCAAACGGTTTTATCAACGTTTAAAACACGTATGTGCTACTGGGGCTTACAAAAAAACACATCTTTCAATTGGCTATTCATCCAAATCGCAAGCAACGCAAGCTTCCAAGGTAAGTAGCCCTTACTAAAAATATATGTTATAGAATAAGGCCTATAATCATTAATGTTCTGCCAATAGCGACAGTCCTTCAAACAAAGTTTAGGTCGTTGCATTTGTCAGTTTATCTCAGCCTTGACAACAGCTTTTGGGTGTCTGATGAAGCCAAGCTGTTAGTTAGCAAAACTGTTACACGGTTTTAGTTTTTAAATAAAACGTATTTGCTTTGCTTAGCTACTATTTTATTTTATCTGAAGTATATAAAAGCAAAGCTTTGATATGAAAAATATAATTGTTAATGGGTACATTTACGAGACTAAGATAGCACCAAGGATGGTCTAATAGAGGATATGAGATTTCGCTAGGAACATGAAGCAGAACGCTTAGTTCCGCCCAGTTAGCTCTCTTACTCCAGTCAAAAACAATGTTTTCGGCTAACAAACATGGTAGCAAGCTCTGTAGTTGTCTGCTAGCCAATCACAAGGAGAGTACATAATAGGTAGTACAGTAACTTTGCTGCCAGATGGCAGGTCGGTACCAACGCGTCATCAGGTAGTAGGAACGAGGAACACTCACTGGCACGGATCGCAGCTAAGGTTGGTTGCAGGCGAGGACCCACAAACAAAGAAAAGAGTCAACCTTCTCAGGTCTACAGATTTATCAAATCACCGTTGTATGTATGAAAACATATAAACGAAGGTAAATGTTTATCATCGCAATAAATATGCAATCTTCTACGTAAACTACGTAGAAATGTGGCAAAATACTGTGCATCAAAGTGTTAGTAAGGAGAATTATGAAAAACATAATTTATTAAGGCAGCTTTAGACGATACAATTTCTCGTACGATGAATCTTAGCGAAAGCAGTGTGCCAGCGCAAAAAGAAAAAAAGTTATGGATTTATACCATAGCATCTTGCCCTATTGTAGTTAGTATTCTTGCTTTCACACTCTGGCACTATTGCTAATCGTAAGATTCATCGTAGCATAAATGCTGTCGTCTAAAGCAGCCTTTAGATCACCGTTGTGTGTATGAAAAGAGAAACAAAGCTAAATGTTTATCCCTGCAATAAATATTTAGTTTACTTAATGTTACGTATTATTCTATATACTTCATTATTTTTTGTTACATATGTATGTACATATTTCGCACTATGGTACTACATAAAATTGTAGCTCATAGAGGAAACACCAGTTCTTTTTTCTTTTTTTGTAATTCAATAGGCTTAAATCTGTAGTATCCTTACCATCTAGATAGAGGCTGAGGGGTATTGTTTCTTTTCTCTCACCCCTCCCTTAAACCAGTCGTGAAGATTTCTAGTCAGGTCGTAAAGTGACCACTTGATACCTTCAGAAAGGTGCCAAAGAGTACGGAATAACTGAAACAGGAGAGAGAGAAAAAGATGTAAGCCCGCATTAGGTCACGCAGATTATAAATAGTAGTCAAACCTCAATTGTGATTTTTTTTTTTCTGAAAAGATGAAACGTAACCTCAAAGGTTTCTTTTCTTTCTTTTAGACCCTTCTCTGAAGCAGAACAATTACTTTCTTGTTTATATAAATCCTAAAACATTTTGGGGTTTAGAAATTTTATCTACCTCCACCGTGTCAACTAGTACGATTTTTTTTATATATATAAAAAAACATTATTTAATTTTTTTTCGAGTTATTTCGGTGTTCGGATACATTTTCATTACCATATTGTAAGCTGATATTTGTCACCCAAATCCTAGTGTCCTGCAACCAGTCATCAACATCGTTGCGGGCTAGATGAAATACGCTTTTAAAATATAGCCTAGAAATATATGAAAGTAACCATCGAATATTGTATTGTCACCCGACTTACGCCGCTGTGCAAAATTTCGACCAAAGATGAATTAAATTAAGGTTGCAAAATTTGAGGACTCAATGAACCGTTGTGAGTTAAAGAAAAGCATGTAAAAAATGTCTCATAGCCTTTTGTTTGCGCATACGCCTCAGCTATAGATCAACATTTCCGTAATATTTTCCATGACTATGCATAGGTTTTGACAGAAAATGGCCTCAAACATGCATAACTAAATTGTTGTTGCTTTACACAACAGGAAATATAAGAATAATAATAGTAATCACATTTTAGATCTCCTCCGCCCCTTGTAGGCTGAAATAAGCAGAAACCCGACCCCTTTCTCGTCTGCTTAAGGGTCAGTTCTACAATCGACCGCTAAACTTCTAGTCAGCGCTAAGTTCAGACCAAGTCTGATTTTGGCCAATGAGAGTACGCAAAATCAGAGTTGACCTCAACTTAGCGCTGACTAGAAGTTTAGCGGTCGATTATAGAACTGACCCTAAGGAAGACTTGTCAAATTTCTTATTGTTATTTCGTAGTACAAAAAAAAGTTTTCCCCGCTGTGTGGGTGTGGCCCAAATCTTCGATAACACCCCCAACGTTAACATTTCCGAGGGCAAAATCAGTTCATTTTCTTGATGTCGATGAACTAACTTTTTGCTTTTTACATAAGTCAAAAGAAAAAGAGAATTTATTTATTCCGTAAAACGTATTTACGTTTTAAATACTGTGAGAGCAGTATGGAGCTCAAATTATGAAAATATGACCAGTTTCGCGTTATTGTACTGCATGCGGTAACAGCCCTAGGTGGCCTTGTAACAGCAGAAGACAGGAAGCCAGAATACCAGTGACGTTTTCCCATCCGTTCTCCCATTGGCTGAACGTTACGGGAAAACCTATTATGTACTCTCCTTGAGCCAAACAGGCATGTCAGCTTGGTAGATGCTCAGTAGTTTTTTGGCTTCACTCTTTCCCTGAGCATGAGATAGCTGTAAGCATATCCTCTATTAGAACATCCTTACGTAGCACTAAGCGCTGAGAGAGCATTTTAATCGTATTGGTTGCCACCTATAGGCAAACTAATACGATTTGAGTGCTCTCTCAGCGCTTAGTGCCACCTCCGTTGAATGCGCCCAATGAACATCTGGGTGAAAGCGGCGTTGGAAAGTCCTGTCTTTGACGATACAATCAAATCTTTTCTACTTCTATCAAATCCACAGAACGCAGCTACAAAAGCACGTTGTGAAATGGAAAAACAAGACCGGAAAACAGCATCTATAGCTCAACCGCCAAATAAGGTAAGTGACTACAATAAGGCCCAGTGTGAGTTTCTTCAATATAATGAACTCTCGTGCATAGATGGCAGCAGTAGGTAGAAGGCCGAAGGCTGCTAGTGTGATTGCTACTTAGCGTATCCGAATCAGTCTCTTAATGGCTACAGTGTGGTGCATCGTAATATTCGTGTAGTCAGGAAAACCATTCATATTATTTTTTCATCTACGTAAGTTCCAATTTTTCCTTCATATGCTTGAAGGAAATTAGTTTGGGTACTATACGTCCAGCGTTGCCAACCGTACGGCCCTGGCCGTATTGGTACGGTAATTTTATCCCTCTGTATGGCTTACGGCCCAAATGCAGGACTGTACGCATTTTATACGGCCCTGGGCAAAATTGAAAATTAAAAAAGTACTAAATATCACATCAAATAGACAAAGGAATAGTTAACTAAAAATATTTCTTCAGTTGAATGTTCCGTTGGCTTGGCTTTCTTTTCGAGGAAGTCCCGTTGGTTCTGAAGACAGTGAAGAGAAGTTGAATTGGATCAATGTCGCTCGCTCGCTGTAAGCTGTAACTTGCTTACATCTGTTCCAGATGACGATCGGGCTCTGCATAGTGTGATTAGTGTCGGGTGAATGTAAAAGTTTTCTGTATTTTTTTTTTTTTTAGTTCGTTAAAATTTTCATAAAGGTTAGTCATATTATTAGTTTATACGACATTTGTAAGTATATAAGGATGGACTCTGAGGACGAATGTGGTCCATCTACACCAAGAAAGAGCAAGACTAAAACTGAATGAAGAAAACAACGATACAGAGAAGCATGGGAAAAAAAATCCAGAATACAAGAATTGGTTATGTCGTGATCCAGTGACTGAGGAAAAAGCTAAGTGTAAAGTATGTAACATAAGTTTTGTATCTTATTTAAGTAATGTGAAAAGACACGACAAAAGTGAAAGTCACATAAAAAACATAAAAAGTGTGTCGTTTTCTAGTCAGCGTAATTTAAGTTCATTTTTAATAAAAGAGGACCATCTCACGAGTGTAGATAAACTGCCCCACGTAGCAGAAATTAAGTTCGCGGGTTTCCTAGCAGAGCATAATATATAATTTAAAGCAATGGACCACTTGCAAGACGTGATAAAACAGTCTTTCCCTGATTCAAAATTGCAGAAAAAATGCAAATGAAACGCACCAAGTGTACAGCAATCGTGAAAAATGTTATAGGTAGGTGTCATAAAACGGAATTAGCGAACGCGTTAAAGTCTGTAAAATTCAGTGTCCTAACAGACGAATCTACGGATATCGCGAGTGTGAAAACTTCGTGTGTTGTGATCCGTTATTTCGATTCTGCCTCAAATAAAATTGTAAGCAAATTTTGGAACCTCAACAATATTTATGACGATGCGAACTCTGGTAAAATGAATCAAGGTGCAACTAGTGAAAATTTATTTGAGGGTATTATTAACTCTATATCAGAATTTGACATTCCTTTGGAAAACTGTGTTGGGTTTGCTTCAGATGGGTGCAACGTAATGATGGGTTCGAGGAATTCGGTAATGACTCGTTTTAAAGAGAGGTGTCCCGGTATAATCGTATTAAAGTGTGTATGTCACTCACTTCATCTCTGTGCAAGTGAGGCTTTCAAATACCTCCCTAGAAGTTGTGAGGAGTTAGCTCGCAGTATTTATAATTATTTTGGAGCTAGTGCAAAACGTCAGGCAGAGTTAAAGGAATTTCAGATGTTCCTTGACTTACCAGTCCATAAAATGCTCCATCCATTTCAAACAAGGTGGCTGTCATTACTCGCTGTTGTAAGTAGGATTGTCGAACAGTGGGAGTCCCTTAGATTGTACTTCACGTCCAGGTACCTCGAAGAACGGTTGATAGCGGCAGAACGAATTTACAACTCTTTGAATGATCGAGTTCTGAAATTATTTTTCTTCTTTTTATTATGGGTTTTGCCCAAGTTCACCGCTATCAACCAACATTTCCAAAGCGAGAAAGTTGTAATAACCGATTTACATGACAAAATGCAAACGGCATACAGAGATCTATTGTTGTGTTACATGAATCGCTCGTATGTGATGAAAACTAAATTATCGGAAATAGACCCATGCGACAGCAATGCATTTATTCCAGACGCACAAATGTACTTGGGGGTTGAAGTGCTAAAAGAAGTGCAAAAGCCAGAAATTTATGAATACAGAGATACCTTGCGTGACTTTTATCACCGCTGTAGACAGTTTCTGCAGATAGGTTGCCAAGAATTTAAGAAAAGGTATAATTTTGATGATACCCTTTTGCCACTTCTCTCTCTGCTTTCACCAAAGAAAGCCTTATCAAACGATGAAAGAACAACAACACCATCACTTGTTCCTCTCATCGTTTGATAAGGCTTTCTTTGGTGAAA
>JAGDQP010005661.1:0-76692 GCA_022664845.1 Lepisma saccharinum
AACAGTTTCAGGAATCACATTAAACCTTACAAGTTCAGAACTAATCACATGATGATATCCTTTCAGGATGTTATGTACGCTCTATCAACTAGATTTGAAATACACATGAACGTTTCTTGCCCTTTCCAATTTCACGACATTTGGGTATACATTACGTTTTGTACTTTTAGTCCTCAATTTTTCAATTCTGGTGCTATTAGTCAATAATGATACGTGCGCCTCTCGGTTCAAAGCTGTACAGTTCTCAATGCTGACAACTTTCCACGGCATAGCCGGGATTCTTCATCCAAGCATCGTGCCCTGCGCACTGTCCATCCCACCAACGGGGTCACCTTTTACCTTACGCTGCATTTGATATTCACATAATCACCGCCATTCCACTGACAAATGACACACTGTTTCTTCTGGGACACATAATTTAACTGTTCAATGAATTATTGTTACTCATACTCCTGACAGTTATTTAATCCCGCACGGTTTTTCCAAATCGCTCCGCATTCGGAATATACTTGACATATGGACATGTAGTAAACGAATTATTGTTACCTGTCTCGAAGACGTCTCATTTATGCCGTTTTTGACCCTACTTTACTTGGAATAATTTTTGGGAATCCCCTTTTTCCTTTGGGGAATCCCATGCGCCCTGCTTGTAGGAGTTTCAAACATGCATTTTTGGATAGCCCGAGTGTGACTTCCTCTAATTTACTCTCAACCGCCTACTCTCCGCCTTTTCGTATTCGAAATAATCAGCTCTGAAGTTCATTTTCCCACGGTTTCGGCAGCCTATAAGCTCCGAAAGTACTTAATATTCGACACCCGTTTTTATCACGTTTTTCTTAGTTCGATCTCAGGTACTCACCCTTAATTTTTTTGCACGCATTATGGGAACACCCTGTATATATATCAATAAGACTCGTTTCACACGATTTTGACTGTAAAACTGCAGATATAACGTTGTACCACTAAGTTTACGTCACGTCTGTTAACAGCCGATGAGGGAATGGACACTCAAATTTCCCAAGGCTTGTGATCACTGGTGATAAAATATGGGTGTACAAGTACAATACGGAACGCAAGCTTTAATCATCATACTGGATCGGACAATCCTCATTACGACCCAGAAAGACACGAAGGAGTAAGTCCCATGCTAAAGTAATATTAATCGACTTTCAAAGAATATTTCATTTGGAGTTTGTGCAACGTGGTTTCACATTGAATGTAGAGAGCTTTATAGAGAGCATATAGTATACATGGTCTAGGGTTAAAGTCATGTAACGTTTTGCAAAAGGCCAAAAATGTGGCAGAATCAGTTTTGTATGGTGCATCATGATAATGCACAGTACCATTCCTCACTCGTTGTTCAGGAATTTTTGGCAAAGCACAAGACACCTGTTGTCTTAAAAGCGGCCGACTCCCCTGATTTGGCACCTGATGAATTCTTCCTCTTCCCTAAGTTGAAATCAATCCTCAAAGGTTGCATGTTCCAGACCATACAGGAAATGCAGAAGAAATCGTTATGGGATCTCCAGAAGTGGTACACTTCTACAGAAAAAAGTGCCCTGGCGGAACTACGTCCTGCTCAGTAAAAAGTTCCCTCTAGACGTAAATATACATAAACTATCCAAAAGGTTCCCTGGCGCCTCCAGGGCTGAAACATGCCACAGATCTCCGGGCCATCCAAAACTGAAGTTCCAGCAGGCATTTCAGAACAGAATGAAACGCTGGGAGCGGTGTGTGCATAGTGGAAAGAGATACTTCGAAAGAGATAGACTATGTGGCGAGTATTATCATTTTCTCCATTATTATAAATTTCTTTTTTTAATACAAGTTTCTTTTTAATACAATATTAAGAGTTTTAGATGGAAAAGCAAATAAAAGGCCATTTGGTGGAGTGGAGAGGACATTGCAAAGAGTGTGGGAGTAAAACCACTCATACTGTGTTTACAATTTGTTTTCGTCTTGTGTTGTGAAAAAATACTATTAGGGCTTCTGCACCCAGCTGATGAAATTTTGAGGATTTCTAAATCTTATCTAAGAGCTGGAATTGAAGTGTAATATCTGCAGTTCATTTTATAAGAAATTAAACTCAGTGATAGTCAAAACTAAACAGATCATGTTAGATGAAGAGAATGACGAGGGTGGGGTACAGCCAGGCATTAAAAACAGAAACAAGGAAAGCAAGACGTAAAAGTATGAAATATTTTATTATTATGGAGTAGATTCCTGCAAATTATTTGATTATGTACTCTCTGGTCGTCTACCTTCTAACGTATTCTCTTCTTCCTTCTTCCCTACTCCGCCTTAGTATAAGATACCTAAAGACCTTCAAATAAATTGAAAATTTAAATTGAATTTGCATAGCTTTTTTTTTGGAAAGGTACAATTTCCATTGTACTTTTTATTTTCTATTTGTTTGTAATTATATCATTTACGACTGATTTGATGTTCATATAAAACAAAATAAATTAGACACGTTTAGAGATATTTGAATCGCACTGTACAAGGAATTTGAAACATTAGGACGTTTCTGCACAAAACGGCTCATTTCCACCACTGTGCGTCGTCCAAATATCCATTCATCTACCACCTAAAGAAAGTTAATAATCTGCGATAACGCAAAACTAAAATTTGTTAAATTACATCTGTCCTCAGGTCTAATGATTGCATAATGATCTCCTGCTCTTACTATGTATCATTTATTATGTTTTTGCAACTCTTAGCCAATATAATTATTTAAAATGATTTGTACTCCTTTTATCCTTCATCATCTGAATCTGGAAAGCCTTATATCGTCGCTATGTATGTCCATCTGTCTGTCTACTCAGGAACTACTACGTTTAAGAAGCTAGTTTATGTATCGTTGGAAAGATACATGCAAGTCGAATTCAAACGCCAATGGATCAACCAGATCGGAGGAGCGGCTCCCTAGATAGGAGATTCTATTTTCCGGAGTAATGAATGGGAACAATGAACACCTTTGAACTCAGGAACTACTAAAGCTACAAAGCTAGTAGATAGGTCATTGCAAAAATATAGGCGAACCATTCCCAACGAAGCATACATCGTCTAAAAAGGACGCTCGATTGTCAAGCCTGGCAGTAGCACATGCATTGTTCCCCCTCTGAGTTCTAATTGTTTCTTATTGCACCTGACTTATTTCTTATTGCTTTTCTTTTGGACTCTATTAACATATTAATGTAATTATCTTACATACACTAAAGTTTTCTGGCTTTTAGATGTCTATAAATATTGTTCATTTCAATATCCTTTCTATGCAATGAACAAGCAGCTTTGTCCACCGGCGATATAACATGGTTCAAAAATTCTAATTATACATCACGAGTTAACGCAAAAAAGAAGTTCCCTGTCACATTAAGAAATCTCTATTACAATTTTGTAAAAATAAGTGTGTATGTGCATACGCTTCATCTAAATGTATGCACGCTATGTGATATGCTTGCGTCATTAAATATCTACGCTCTTCATCGAGGAACAAACATTACTTCTGAACCCTCATAATGTCAGTCCAATCGGTCCAATTATTAATATCTGGTGTAGTAAAAAGTAATCCATTATTTTGCCAATAGATGGCTTCAGTGATCTATATCTCGCGTTGTATAAGTCCGATCGGGTTCAACGAGATGGCGTTCAAACGATGATATTGCGTACTACAAACACTGTTCAGATAGTTGTGATGAGTTGACTCAGTGTTGTGTGAGCGCGCGTCAAAATGGACACTAGCAAAGAGAAAATACGCTATATTTTACAGTTTTTCTTCGATAAAGGCGAAAACGAAAGCCAGGTGGCTGCAAATGTGAATAGTGTTTATGGTCCTGATACTGTAACAGCCAATCACGCGCATTTTTGGTTTCGTCGATTCCGTGCCGGTAATTTTGACGTCAAAGATGTACCACGCACTGGAAGGCCACGTGTCGAACATGTCGATAAAATCATGGACATTGTCGCGTCCGACCGTCATGTAAGCACTGTTTCGATTGCCCAAGAGCTAAACATTGCACAAAAAACCGTGTGGAACCATTTGCATAAGGCTGGATACAAAAAGAAGCTTGATGTATGGGTGCCACACGAGTTAACGCAAAAAAACTCAAGGACCGAATTTCCATCTGCGAATCGCTGCTGAATCGCAACGAAAGCGACCCATTCCTGAAGCGGTTGGTGACTGGTGATGAAAAGTGGATCACTTACGACAACGTCACGCGAAAACGGTCGTGGTCGAAGCGCGGTGCGCCGGCGCAAACGGTGCCCAAGCCAGGATTGATGGCCAGGAAGGTTTTGTGTGTTTGGTGGGATTGGCAGGGAATTATCTACTATGAGCTGCTCCCCTACGGCCAAACCCTTAACTCGGAACTATACTGTCAACAATTGGACCGTCTGAAGGCAGCAATCGCCCAGCTTTGGCCAATAGGAGAGGCATTGTGTTCCACCAGGACAACGCCAGGCCACACACATCGATAGTGACTCGCCAGAAGCTCCGGGAGCTTGGTTGGGAGGTTCTTATGCATCCACCTTATAGTCCGGACCTGGCACCGAGTGATTACTATCTGTTTCTGTCCGTGACGAACACGTTTGCTGGTGCAAAATTCGCGTCAAGGGAGGCTTGTGAACTAGGGATGTCAACGGCTCGCTCGGCTCGGCTCATGGCTCGATCGGCTCGAGCCATCCTGAGCCGCGGCTCGCACTGAGCTGAGCCGAACCGAGCCGCGGCTCACAGCGAGCCGAGCCAAACCGAGCGTCGGCTCACCGTGAGCCGAGCCGAACCCAGCGCGGCTCGTGGCGAGCCGAGACGAACCGAGCCGCGGCTCATAGCGAGCTGAGCCGAACCGAGCCGAGCCGAACCGAGCCGAGGCTCACCGTGAGCCGAGCCGAACCGAGTCACGGCTCACAGCGAACCGAGCCGAGCCGAGCGTCGGCTCACCGTGAGCCGAGCCGAGCCGAGCCGAACTGACAGTAATCAACCAATGCCTCTGTCGCAGGGATTCCGCCAGGGTTTTCAGTTTAGGGGGTGTAAAACCATAATTGGGATGGTGTAAGTGGAGTTTAGAAGGGATTCTATAGGTTTTTGACCGTAAAATTTTCAGGTTTGAGTGTTCTCGAGGATTTGGAGATGACACCACCTACAGGAGTGGTCTGGTTGAAGCGTCAGACGAAAAACCAAAAATCAGTTCCCATATACCCGGTTCGTTATATCTAATAAAGCTCTTTACTATCTGAATTAAAATGAAAATTCGAAAATCTTATAACAAAGTGTTCAACTTCAATACGAAAGAAAATATCATTCACTGAAATAGCATTTTCCAGGGTTTTAATCATTTTGAAAGTATATTCTTTTAAGGGGGAAATAGATCATGCTGTCATATAAATGCAGTATCAAAGAGGAGTTTGTCCGCGGTAAATTTGCCCAGGGTCAATTTGTCTAAATTAAGATTTTACCAAATATTGTATTTGCATGAACTTTGTACACATATAGTCATTATGAAGGCTTCCACAGGTTCAGCTATTACAGAATTTAACTCTGTTTGTACAACGTTAAAAAAAATTCACTAAAGCATATTGTGTTCTAACTAATTAGAACAAAGTTTCTTCTGTTACTAGAAAATAAACTTAGGAAATAACAGAAAATAATGTTAGTCTATGCAGAGGAGTTACTAAGCTTTTCCAAATGTTATTCTCTTTCTGTCCGGCTCACCTTCCGCCGCGCTACTGATTTATTGAATAAATATTTTTTTATTTTTTTTTTACGTCTTGGTTCTCGATCTCGACAGGCATGGCTCAACAAGCTTCTATACCTACAGTGAGAAAAAAATATTTAGACAGTTTCAGCAATGAGGAAAAAAAGACTGTATCACACGCAAAACATGGCCCATTTCGAAATCTCTTGCCCTTTTGTGATAATTTGGATACCTTAAATAGAATGCTATAGAAATAATAACTACAACTCGATATACCTGTAAGGTAACAGGTAAGGAAAAATTGACAACTACGTACATTCATCGTAAGAAAAAATGTATTTGGACTGCCGTATTTGGACGTATTTGGACCATACTACTCTCGACAGAAATATTTTAGGTATCCTTTTGTGTACAAGAGCACTCTGTGTGGTGTATTGAAGCAATTCACACCGTGTTAGGCACAAGGAAGCAGCTTGGGAAACAAATTGAGTTGAATAACATTGGAACTACTCACTTTACTTTCAAATTACGTGCGGAAGGTAAAAGGTACTGAAACATGGCAAAGCTTGTTGGAAAGCCATGCTCTACCGTTGGATACATCATAAAGAAACATAAAACAGAACAATTGGTTTCCTTCTGGTCAACTAAGGAAACTAACTGCCCGGAATGAAAGCTACATTCTTCATTCTGTGAACGAAACTGAAAGAATTAGTACTAAAGATCTGGCTACTTCATTTGCCTAGGTTATGCAAGTTAATGTTACAGATGTATCGATGTGAACAAAACAAATGGGATTCAGACGAAGTGTAGCCAGAAACAAAACATACATATCGGAAGAAAGTAGAAAGAAGTTCTAATTTTCCAAGAAATATCAATATGAGTGCCTGGAATTTTGGAAGAAGTTGTGTTTATTTTATTTTCATTTTTTTTTATGAGACGAAAATAAACTTGTATTGTAGTGATGGATATCAGGATGTGTGGCGAAAGAAGAATGAAGCTTTCAGAAAGCAGAACATTGCTTCAACTGGTAAAAATGTTGGAGGGTCTGTTACGATTTGAGGTTGTGTAATTACTATTGGAGTGACCAGTATTCATACCCTGGATACACATCTAAATCCCAATTTTTTCAGTGAATTTTGGATTGTTTGTGGTGTAACTTTAACTTACATGTCCTAGACGAATTAAGTAGTCAAACCTTTAGCACTAATTCTTTGAGTTTTGTTAACAGAATGAAGAACGTAGTTTTCATTCCGGGCAGTTAGTTTTCTTGGTTGGCTAGAACAAATTAGATTCCGCAATAATTGCTCTGTTTTATGTTTCCTTATGATGTATCCAACGGTAAAGCGTGCCTGACGCGGTGTGGATTGCTTGAATGCACTACGTAGACTGCTCTTGTACACAAAAGGATACCTAGAACATTTCTTTCGAGAGTAGTCTGGGTAGTCCAAAAACTTTTTTTCTTTTTTTTTTACGATGAATGCACGTAGTCGTCACTCTTTCATTGCCTGTTACTTTACAGGTGTATTGAGTGGTAGTTAGTTCTACAGTATTCTATCAAAGGCATTCAAATTTTCATAAAAGTGCAAGAGATTTGGAAATGGTCCTTGTCTTACTTGTGATACAGTCTCTTTGTTGAACTTGTCCAAATACATTGTTACCCGCTGTATATTTTTTCCCTATCTATAGGTTGTAATAGAAACTAAAAAACACGGTATTAATGGTAAATAATAATTGCATCAAACAGCAGTTTCAAGGATATATTTCCTAGCGCAAGTCTACTACTTTTCTGTGAGTTCTTCATGTCGCTTATTTTTCTTGTATATTTTACTTTTTCTTAAATTATGCTTTTATATGATAAAATCACGATCAATGATCTTTAAACGACAGAAAATGACGTTTCCATTTTTTCTTTTATTCTTTCTTTTCTTTTTATTTTGCTAAATAATCTTTATCGATTTTATGCATGAAACTCCAGAAGCAACAAAAGCAATGCACGATTTAACTCCTTTAGCCAGGGAAGAGGTATTATAGGTGATGTAATTTATATAAGTACTTTAGCACATGAGTTTCAGGGAGGAATTTATCAATGAAATAGATTTACCAAAGGGAGATGAGCTTAGTAGAAGGGTAAAACGAATGGCATGTACTGTAGAAATAGGAGAACCGACTTGAAATTATCATTTGCCCCCCTTCCATTAGGGGAGCCTACTTCAACCTTAGGGAGCAAGGCCCCCAAAGCCCTTCCGGGATCGGCGTCCTTGATTGCAGGAACAAAAGAAAGTTGTCGGGGGGCAAGGAGGCTTTTCCCTTATACTTATATGAAAATTTGCTAATAGTTGATGATAAGCATTTCTCTACGAGAAAGACGAAATATATAGCGAACAATTGTGTGTTTGCACAGGAAAGCTTTCTAAGTAGCAGGGAGCGGGGGTTAGCCCCGACTATACTTACTTCTAAATTCAATAATAGTTTAAATTAAGCGATTTTCTGTGAGAAAGGACGAAATATATTAGCAAACAATATGGTGTATACAAGCAGAGGAATCTTTCTTCAGGTGCGAGGCCAGGGCGATTGCCCTCCGACTACTTACATGAAATTTCCCTAACAGTTAAATATAAGCGCTTCTATAAGGAGAGAAGCGAAATATAATAATTAACTTTTAAGGTTCCCCAGAAACTCCGTTATAAGTGTTGCCAGCACATGTCAAAATATGTCTTACGAAAAATGAGGTGACGTTCCAAAGGTCTTAGTGCAAAGATTCGTGATTAATCTAGCAGTTCAGTGTTGCCAGCGCATTAAAAACTATATATTATTCAAATTTCTTCCATTCAGCTACACCTAGCTGCGCCCAACTTGGCATAAACATTATTCGACAGAAGTACTGTGGATTTTCTCGAACCTAAGCACTGCACTTATCAGTGTTGCCAACATACTTTCGTCACTTTTACTCTTCTCCTTTACATTATTTCTTCTTAATAAATATATTTATGGCAGAGTTGAAAATTCTGTAAGATTCTTTAAAAACACTAGCTTTTGCTTATTTTGTTTTCGATGTTTTAGTTACTTTGAGTAAAACTTTTTTTAATATGGCATAGTAAACCACACGAACATCATTATATTAAAATATCAAAGTATTGACGTGATGATTGACACTAAACTGTGAATATATATGCTTTCACTGGACCGTCATTATTTTTTCCTAATTTCATACCACTTTTATGCAATGCATATCGTTGTAACACTTTCCTCAAATGTGTTAAAGATGTCCCCGTAAAGTATATATATGACATTAGATGCAAGCGAAAAAGGATTGTTACGATTCGTATCCAAAGTACAACAAATAGTGTCGCTCTTTACTCCGTTAATAGTTCTAAAGTTCAAATTGTAACTGAAGGGTATCCTTGCAATGCTTTCTATTTCTGCATCCTATGACCTATGAGTGTCGCCTAATACATATTTGCAAGAGAAAATATTGGTATTATTTTTTTAAACAATGATTGAATCCTGGTCAGAAATTTGATCGGCGAGTAGTTTATAGTTTAATCCGCCTGTTACAAGTTGACAAAAATAACTGAAACCCTGGTGGTGTCGCTAGTGTAGTTAAATGCTTATCGTAAAACAAAGAGGGTAAGAAGAAGAAAAAGCACGTGAGGCAGTGGGAAACTCAGCTCATTGTTGAAAAATCTACTACAGGAAATTCTTCAGCATCGCTACATGCATCTCTTTTGTTAATGTTATGGACGTTTCTTCGCTGACAGCGAAAGCCGAAATAAGGAGTCCGTAAGTGTGGTAACGATGTAGGGTTGATTTGTTCACTTGGCCGTAACGCCTACACCCCTCTCTCAAGACATTTTTAGTGATTGGTGCCCCAAAACAACGACAGAGGAAAGAGATGAGAGCTCCGTAGCTCGCAAATTTGACGGCGTTTTACATGAACTTGTGGCTCTATCAAGCAAACATTTTTCGCTGTTTGGAAATTTATTAACGTTTACGGGTCTACAAAAACCTTCTCATTTGTTCTTCTACTTGCTTAAGAATCTAATTAATAGAGAACGCCGAGAATTTGTTTGACCAAGATCGGCGGAGCGTTTTAAACGTATTTTACAGAAATGTTCTGATTCCCTTCCCCTATGCTAAATCTGTTGGGAAATCTTTTTGGGACGTCAATAAGAGCACCGATGGTTTATTGTTAGAGTTTGACAAGTAATAACATATTAATTTCCGAGGGTACGAACGTTCATTGCTCTTCTATAGTGCATATCAGATAATATTGTCGATCATTACCAAAACAGGACACTATGATTCAAAACCCACGCAGACCGAACTGTTAAGTGTCAGATTGAACAACTAATAGTACAATGGAATTTGAAAAAATAATATTACGAACATTACGACTCATTCGACGAAGCGCACAAACACAATTACTCTAGCTTCTTATTTATAGTTTACTCATGAAAATAAGAAAAACGTATTAAGTAAGACCTTCAACTTCGTCCATTTGTAACCTATATTTGAATTTTAAATCTTCATATATTTTTCTTTCTTTTCAGCAAAAGTTAGAAGCACCTATTAGAATGATTCAGGTAAGTGTCAGTTTATATTAGACCTACATGAATACATCATTTTCCATATATTTGACAAATTAATCCTAATTTATGCAACAGTATGTACGTAAAGTTTAGATTTGCATATATCTGAGCAATAATTTAGTAGTGCTACATTTTCTGTAGTAAGTTTTTCGCCATCACCACAAATGCCAATACAACTGAAATATGCTTCATCATCTGCCTTACCTATTTGTTACGTACACTTTACTGAAATTTGAGTACAATGATATCCCTATATTTCGTAGATGTATCTTAATTATGCCCGAATCTTTCATTAACTTCTTCTGGACTACACCCTAAAAACTTATAGCTGATATAACGATATTATGGTTAACTGGACCATAAAATGTGGTTATTTTGGAACCAATACCTTTTATGGTTGCATTTACAAAACTTTTATTGTTAAGCGTGATTTGTTAATTTAACAATAGTTATGGTTGTTCTCAACAGCTTGCAATGCGCGAACTAACAATACTTTATTGTTGAATTTACAATAAATCCACTGTAGTAGCTTTATTACTATTGGTATTGTAAGTTTCACAACAATTTTTCTTAGTATTACTAACATTTTGTAGTACTAATATTATCACCGCAAAGCAATAAAAACTTTCCCGCTTGGGAGACTGAAGTCCGCCTCGCGGGCCGGTAGGCTTAAACTGTAATGTTCGCCCTTAAAAAGTGTTAAGTTGTAGGCCTCCGCTAAAGTAAATGCTAGGGGCCCGCAGGGCCACCGTAGCTGGACTTCTAGCTCTAATAAGCTACTTTCGTCCTTCGAGTTAATTTGTATAATTGATTAGAAAAAATATTTGATTTATGTTAGAAATGAACCGGATTAAGCACCAGGACCCAGGCAGCGCCCCAAGCAAGCCCCCAGAAAATCCACTTTTCCCCTTTATTTATTTGAGTAAGCCTAAAGGCATTATCCAGAAGAACAGATCATTTATAAGTAAAATTGCCAGAATTCAAGACAGGTGAAACTGTAAAATGATGAAGGATGTTTAGGTAAATAAAGGTGTTGAGAGTAAAATTTATTGGTGTTTTCATCCAAAATACTATTTTGTAATAATTTTGTATGAGCTCTGTTTCACATCCATGACGAAGATTTGAGTATGTTGTTTTGATCTTTTCACTGTTATGTTCCTGTTTTAAATGATTTTGATTTTTGTATTTTTGATTTTTAAAAATTTCTCTTTGTTTTTACGAGTTCCTCTACCTGGCGGAAAGAAAAGAATGAACTGAGTTTTGTTCTGGTTCAAATGCAGCTTCCATGTTCTGCACCACGAAACAAATTCATCTGTTATTGCCTGTAGTTCTTTAATTGCAACCTCCACAGTACGAGCACTGGTCCAATACGCAGTGTCGTCGGCGAACAGTCCCAGTTTTGTATGTATATTGTGTGGTATGGGAGTGTCATTTACATATACTAAATAAAGGGTCGGATTGAGTGCCGCACCCTGCGGGACACCGCGTTGAATGTATATTTTTTTCTGAAAGAACGTCCTCTGTTCTAACTTGAGTAGTTCTGTTAGTTAGGAAATTATTAAGGCAGCGAATGATGGTTGTTGGTAAGTTTAATGAATAGAGCTTGTATAGGAGCCCATCGTGCCAGACGGTATCAAACGCCGAGATCAAGTCCATGAAGACCGCTGCAGCTTTTTAACTTTATTCAATGCTCTCTGGACGTCCGTGGTGATTCTGATGAGCTGATCTATTGTGGAAATTTTTGTGCGCAATCCTGCCTGGCTATTAGTGATTAAGTGTTTTTCTTCTAAGTATTGGTTTAATCTTTTGGTAATGACTGTTTCGCATAATTTAGCAATAGTGTTGGTTAGTGTATTGGACGATAATTATCAGAAATAGATTTACTTTTGTTCGCTTTCGGAATAAAAATAGTGAAGGCTGCTTTCCAAGATGCAGGCAAAAAACCAGTTCTAAGTGATGCATTAAATAGCCGCGTCAAAATTTTGAATAAAATATTAGGAGCTTTCTTTAGTGCGATATACGGTATGGAGTCCGGACCTGGAGCTGTTGATTTCTTCTTTTTTAATATATTGATAATTTCTTCTTGGGAAATTTCATCAAGAAGTATGTCACTGATTCAGTCATTATAATCCCGCCTATCCAACTCAACAATGTCTATGGAATGATCTATTATGGCACGTATATTCTCGGATGTTCTTACTACCTCCCTCTGAATTTCTTCAGGATAGTCTCGATCATCTTTTGTTCTTTCTTTAAATTTGTTGTAGAAAATATTTGTGAAGTCTTTATTATCTATTATAGGAATGTTGTCTATTTGAGCTGGTAATGTCTTTTTTGTTGTTTTTTTGGTCCTTGCCTTAATGTTTTTCCAGAATATTTTAGGATTTTTGTAATAATCTTCCTGCAAAATAGATATATGTTCATTAATTTCTTGTTCTCTAAACAGTTTGATTTCTTTTTTGATGATTTTGTTTAGTTGGTTAATTTCTTGTTTAAGATAATCGGAGGGACGTTTGTGAAAATCTCTGGATAGCTGATGCTTATTTCTGATTAATTGCACTAAATCTGCTGGTAATCTTTCTGCGCCCATAATAATCTTCTCTTTTGGAACCGTTTGTTTAAGTGCAGACTGCAATGTTTGTATAATTTTATCATTTACCTTGTTAATGTCGTCTGTATTTATGATTGGAGTATCTATATTTTCTAACTCTAGTTGTATCATTTGCTGATATGCTTCCCAGTTAGCTTTGTTATAATTAGTGCGCATAATTACATTCTGAGTTTTGACTAATTGAAGTCGGAAGTGGATGTATATTTCAGCTTGGTTTGTGGTGAGGCTTTTTTGAACCATTTTATGTATAATTTTGTTGTGGATAGCAGGAGACAGGAGAATTCTGTCCGGCGCAGTTTCAACATTGTTCACGAAACGGGTAGGTCCAACGTTTACATCGATGAAGGGTGATTGTAAAAGATGTCTAAATAAGATCCCTCCATTGTCATCTGTTTTTTTGTCACCCATTAGTGGATGCTGACTGTTTAAGTCGGCAATTAGAATGACATTTCTGAATTTTTCTAAGTGTTTGATTAAAGGGATGCTGCTATTGATATATGTTTGTGGGTTGGAATAAAGAGTAGCCACATAAATGAAGTCAGGCTGGTGAAACAGTGAGATAAGGAGAGGTGTAGTATTTGCATCCTGTAGGTCTTTGGGTAATGTTATTTCTTGAGCAGAGATACTGTTCTTTACAATAATTGCAACTCCTCCCTGAGATGTTAATTTATCCTTTCTGAAAACATTGAATCCTTTTAAGTTAAGTGGAATATTTGGTATTAGTTTCGTTTCGTTTAAAATGATTATGTCAATTTGTTGATCCTGAGCTAGCTGTAAAGTTTCATGAAGCTTCTCCCTTATTCCGTTTATATTTACGAACATTATTTTTAGAGTTGTGTTAGATGATTGTTTGGAGCGAATATCATTATTCTTGCCCGCCATCATTGTCCTCAATATTGCTTTGATATGTAGAATAATTGGATTTTTGCTTTTTAATAAATTCCTTAATTTAAACGTGAACGTGACCGTCAGTAGATGTAACAATGTTCAATCTGCAATTAAGCAATTCTTCTGAAGTTTGTTTGATTGTACTAGTTAATGTATTTAGCTGATCTTGCGGTGTCATCATGGCAAAAATTGAGGAAACCCATTTAACTATATCAGATTTCTTTAACTCGATTGTTTCCTCATTATTAGTCTCCTTTTCTTTGTCCGGTTGAATAAGAACATTGTTTGTTGCATTTTTTGTTCGAGTATTTGTTTCAATGTTACTTTGTTTAACAATGTTAGAGTAGTTTGTGTTCTTCTCAGCAGGATCAATTCTGTAAATTTTCTGAGGTATTAAGTTTTGGCTTGTATGAGGTCTTTTAGGACAGTTTGAAGCCGCTGTTCTATGCCCGGTAACCTTACATGTCCCACAAAAAAGTCTATTCGGAACAATTCTGCAGGTGTAGCTAAGATGTGACTCCCCACACTTGTAACAAAATGGCTTTTTTGTACATTTGCCTTCTGTATGATATTGTTGGCATGTTCTACACGGAAATGGACGACCTCTAGTTTTAGATTCCTCTACCCTATATCTGTTATATCCTATAGAGACCCCATTCGTTATTAAATAGCTTACAAGCTTAGGATCCTGTGTGAATAGTCTGACTAGCGGTAATGGTCCTCTGTCATTAATAATCCTAGTGGCATTGGTAATAGGCAGACCCTTTTCTTTGAGCTGGATTTTTAGTTTGTTAATATCGGTACTAGTAGGGACCCCCATGATAACACATGTAAATGTTGTTTTGGAAATAGGTTTGTTGATTGGCCTTCTCTTTTCTTTAAACGTGTTTATTTTTGCTTTCGGACCAAATTCCTTTTCTGGGAAAGCCTGTAGAAATCTCTCCTTATCATTTCTGTCTTTGAAATGCATTTTAAAATCTTTGTGTTGGTTCATGGGATAAATAGTCAAGCCGAGATTCGCAAGTCTAGCACATATTCTGTTTTGTAGTGTAAGTGGATCCATACATTCCTGTGACATGCCACTCAGTACAACTGTATGAATCATTTCTGATTCCTTAACTATTTCCTGTACGGAGTTTTTATTATAATTATTTAAGTTTGCAGTATGACTGATATCACTACGCGTAGTATCAATATTAGCCGAATGTTGATCACTTTTACTCTTCAAATTAGATTCATTCAAATTGCTTTTTTGAGAATTTTCTCGTATTTGGGTTTTGTTAAGAGGTGGATATTCTTTGTCATAACTGGCACCCCCCGAATGTACCTCGTTCTTTGACAAATTTAACGGAGAGTTTGATTTATTGGAGTGTGTGGGAGAATTTGAAGGCGAGAGTTCCCCTTCCTTGTAGGTGATTGACCCAGGAGATGTATTGTTTGATGAAAATTCATCTGGAGTGTACTCAGACACTGATCCCTGTCGTATTTCCTCGTCACTGGAGTATTCATAATTACTCTCATTACTAGTGGTGGCTCTTTGAGACATTCTTGGAGTGGATTTTTCGGTAATTCTTTGTTTATTAATGGATTTGTTTACATTTGGAGTTGAATCCGCATTGCGTGTTTTTGTTCTGCCTCTGGTATTTATTGTTGCTTCATCATTGTTGGAGCAGAGATTATCGTTCTTTCTTTTACCCACTATTTCGTATCAAAATTACTTTAATTGAGCTCACGAATAAGGAAAAAGATAAGGAAAAAGTCTGAATTCTGGACAGATTTTACTATACACCCTATTATCTGATATGCAGATATCCTATCTGTAATTGCAAAATCTATCAATCAAGACCGATTTCAACCTATTCTTTCTTTATATTTACTAGGTGTTCCTAAAAAAGCCCTTCTCTAAATCCGGTTAATTATTATTGGTAGATCTCACTGGCCCTCAAAACGACCTTTGCTAAATTTAAGATCTTATTTTCTTTGTACTACGCTATTATTGTATAATTTCGCTAATCCATGCCTACGCACGTGCAAGCAATCGAATAAGCCTTTTCTTTATTATTAATCAAATTAAGACTTAACTTTAATACCAACTTGTCATCACATCACGGAGCTCGATCGGCATAGGTCTTTCCTCTACGAGTCCCAACGCTGCTATGTAAGTTGTAGGCGACCCCTCTGCTATTACTTATAACATACGACTTACACAGGTATCTGCAAAGAATAATTATTCATGAGGCATTCTTTTCCAAAACACTTTAAGCAAATTTGTTAGACATATGTAAGTGTATAAAAAGAGGAATCTTACGTTTAATTCGACAAAGTGTAACCCGAATGTATAAAAACAATAAACCTACAATGTATATGTTTTTCTCTTTTAAAAGTGGTGCCCTCTGTTAGCCACAACTATAAATAGTACAAATACACATTTTCACAATGGTAATAGAAACATGTGTAAATTGCTTCACACATGTAAATATTAATATTATTATGCTAATCAACATCTGCATCAACACAATTATCATCCAGAACTCATCATAAAGGTCAAAGTTGATGTGTTTGTGGTAACTTTTCATTTTTTTCTTTTTGTTGTTGTAGCCATAAATATGGCGACCTAATGTTCTTTGTCATCCCGTAACAAAAAGTATGGTAAAGGTGTACGCATGCTCAAGACATTAATCTTTGATATGCTTAAATCAACAATAATTTACTGTTAGTTCCGCGCTAACAAATCAGTATTGTTAATAATATGGTTAAAAATATGGTACTTTTAACAATATTCACTTAACAATGCTGAATGAACATTTATTGTAACTATCGACACGTCACAAATCGTTAATATGACTATATATTTCGTTACGACAACGATAATTTCCTTAATACTCGAATTGTTCCTGTAACCCCAGCATTTTTTAGAGTGTATTCTTTAACGAGCAAGATAATCAGGCGTATCTATTTTGTTTACTTAATCAGTATCCTGGCCTCTCCATGACCAGAGTCTTGGAAGGAAATATATTTTGTTTATTTCATTAGTTCTCTCTTTCATTTTCATATATGTCCGTTAACTTTTCTGCAGACTTTTTCCTATTCCTCAAAACTATTTTCACTTCTAGAGCATAGTTTGTTCATTGGCCAATCGTTCCAAAAGACGAAAACAAAATAAATATACATAAGTATCAAGTATGTAGTTATGTATCTATGTATCCTTTAATCTGTAGATGTTAATGTAGGTACGAGTAGTGTCAGTTGAATCTTAAAGAAAATCGAAAAATATTTTCAGGTTATGGACACTATAAAAAGCATCACGCCCTGTACTTACCACAATTTGCCTTACATTCCAATATCTATTAGACCAGCCTTTCACAAAGGGGCCCGCAAGACAAACTGAGAGAATCACGTAGTAGTGAAAATTTCAGCAATCTTGATTAAAATTATCTAACTAATAATAACCAGCCAATGAGTGTGATAATTGCTGTTCAACTTACAGGAAACTGCTTCTACTCCAACGGAAATCGACTCTGATTATCCTTGTCACCTTGCGGAAGAGTCTTGACCCACTTTTTTGACCGCTGAAGTGAGGTTAATTCTTTTAGACTCCAGATTTGAATTAAGTTACCGTATGAACTATTTTACTTTTTTATTTGGCTTTCAGTTCTATCATACGTACATGTCAGATATTTTCAGCATTTAAACTCCTTTAATCCAAGCCTTCAAGGCAAAAGTGTCATCATATTTACGGTTCAAGACAAGATTAAAGCGACCATCAAGAAACTAAATATTTGATCCCGCGCCTAGACAGAAATGAATACGATTCTTTCTTTTCCTTCAGCGATTTTTTTTGTCAACAACTAAAGTAGATCTACCTTGTAATGTAATGAACGTGAAACAACATTTAGAAACCATGTCCTTAAAATTGACAGAAAATATCCTGTTACGCAAAGAAAAATAGGCTCGGTGAAATAAATACCCTTTCCTAGAGAGGGAAAATGAATTCCAAAACGGCGAAGAGGATCAGTTATGAAGTGAAATATTTCAATCCTCCATAGTGACTGATTTCTGGTTGCATGAGCGATCAGTGTGTCCTGAAATATCCAAAAGGGAACTACGATTCTTAATGCTGTTTGTTACTACATATACTGTTGAGTCAACGTCTTGGTATGGGTATATGTTTATGTATGTACATTTAGCTCGTTAATTGAGTATTTCATTTATATTTTTAGCTTATTAGTAGCAATATGCGTGATTTGTTCATGTTTTATAAGTAAAGGTGACTTATATACGATTTATAGACGGAATTATTACGTCAAGTCATGAGGTAACTACATATGGTTAGATTTTTCGAAATTGTGGAATAGATGGCAGCAGCGCCAGTGCTGGAAAAGGGAAGTGAGCGGTTTAGTTAATTGATTGTTTTGGAAAGTACTTAATGATTTAAGCTATTATAATATTAGTCAAAAGAGTTTGTTGTAATGTTTTTTTTTATGTTTGGATAATCGAATGTTAAGAAATTTGATAATAAATATGCGTTTATGCAGCGAAATAGTTGTATGGTTGACATGTATACTCAGTACGCTCGAAGCAGCTACATAACTTAACCTAGCCTAACTTTGTATGGCTAGTGTGCTCCCGAGGCCCTTGTGTTGTACACACACAAGCGAGAACAGTACACGTACCTGCAATTTAGGATCGTCGGAGGGTGGAGTTAAATTGAGAAGACAGTCATTGTACAGAGACTGATCATTTTCTTGTACGCAGCAGTTAACCATCGTTCACCGCCATATTCTACATTAGGAGCAAACCCACGCCTTCGACGTATTTTTGAAGTATTATCTTCAAGACCACGCTCTCGTTCATGTTCACCAAATAGATCAGATCACACTCCACCGACCAAACGTACCCATACCATAAGAGATTCTAATTCTGAAGACTCTAATTCGATGGACGTCACTAATCATGAGGACAAGGCAACATCTCAACTTCAGTCATTTCTCTTGACCAACTTTGAACCGAAATTTCGGAATCCAAAGCACCTTCTCATACAGATCACAAAGTACCTTCCACGATCACAGATATCCGAAATTGTACCTACACGAAATGGCATCATTATTAAGTCCCATGACGAACATCTTGCAACAATCATTAGGAACAAAGTCATATTTGAAATTTTCGTTACAAACGTTCATCTAACAAAACTAACTGCCAAAAACCATTAGACAACAGCCATCTCCACGGAAAACAACGACATTGTTAGTCGTGATCAGGGGGATAAATCCGGACTACACGGACGAGGAAGTCACAGATAAACTCAAAGCGTAAGGCCATGAAATTGTCAAATATTTATGCATCAGAAATAACAACGGAGCAACATATATGATACGAGTACTAACACATACACAAGAAACCATTGACCACCTACTGGAAACAGGTGCGTACATACCATATACAGGCGAAGATATAAAGTCGAACCATCTTGTACTGCTTCACCATTACCTGTCAGGTGCGAAAAGTGTCAGGAATACGACACTCATACAACTGACAATACACAAACCAAACGCAAATCCTGTTCCGGCCTTCACTCCAATAAGAACTGTACAAACAATCAACAACCACCGAAATACTCCACTTGCCAAGAACCACACTCAACATACAGTTACCGCTGCAAACGAAGACCATCTCCTGTAGAAGCAAAACCTGAGCTTATAGTACCATTGCGCACCCATGAGACTCACTCACACTCAGAACAAAGAAATGTAACCATAGATCAACCAACAACCATGTATCACTATCCAACAACTTCTCCACTTCATCACGCTCACGCTACAGAACATCCAACCGTTGCAGAGACCTCACATATTACAATAGGTACAACTAGCGGCTAAGACAGTATTCCATGTTCAATTCTATGCTACATACAATGGCCCATACGTTCACTTTTATAGCAACCCGCTCGAAACCGAAGTCTAACCACCTCTGGTTAACATACATCATAGCACTAGTCTTTGTCTTTCTTCATATATGGTCATTTAGTCAACCCAAACTCCTATTTCAACAACTGCTCATAGAGGAACATGCTAATATCTTCATTCTCAATGGAACATATTTCAAATTGAAAGATCCCGTATTTCAAAATCATCAGACAAGATAGCACATTACAGCTCATCGTGCAAATGGTGGGGTGGCAATAGGATTTACTCCCACAGTTGCACACCTATAGACCACCTGCCGGAATATCTCATAGCAACTTTATATTATAAGCAATACTACGTCACAGTCATAACAATCTACGTGCGCCCAAATCTTCTTATACCTCTTAACTTCTTCCAGTTTATAGCCAACGCCTTTACCAGATACATCATAATCGCAGACATTAATATTCAAAGTCGCTCTGACCGTCAGAAAAAACAATTTTATAACTTCATAACAACACTTACAACTGGCACCATATAGAATCTTCCTAAGCCCACTCGTCCAGAATCAAACACAACACCGAACATTGTAATCACTTCAGCCAACCTTTCACATAGATGCAATATAGAAGTGTTTGATCCCTTAAGCTCTGACCATGTATCAATCAAGTTAGCTCTAAATTGTACCCAGCCTCAAAATAATTCTGCAAACATAATCTCACGTACCACTCTTCGTTGGGACAAAGCAAACTGGAACGAATATAGGACTTATATATCTCAAAATCTTGATGGTCTCGGAGGAAGAAAACTTGCATCACACGTTAAACAATATCATTACAACCATTCATACAGCATCTGACCTCTATTTTCCAAAAACGAATCAAGCACAATACAAACCTAAATTACTCCCAGAATATCTAGCCATGATACAACGCTCCAGATAGTTCTTCAGAGATTATCAGCGAACAGGCAACATCGATTCACTCCATCATCACAGACAGCTAAAGGGAACTGTACGGAATTATGTCGAGGCATATGAACTACGATGCTGGGTGAAAGCTTGTAACTCTTAGGCGGAAACCTCACATCCTACGAAATACTGGCGACGATTCAACACTCTCATTGGCAAGAATTAAAAAATCTATATCCCCTCACACTTAATAATACTCCAACCCATACAAATGAAGAGAAAGCTAATGTCTTTTCTATGCACCTACAGGAAATTTTCACACCATTCCCTGAAGAACGCCAGCATAGATATCATCCTATCATTCGTGTTAATTTTGCATCACCGCATCTTCATCTCAATTCGAATCATCAACTACCAAACACACCTCTCACAGCTCCAGTGGCAATATACGAAATAAGCAACACTCTCAAAAACAAGCGCAATTCTTCTGCTGGCATGGACCAACTTTCATATCGACATCTCAAAGAATTTACAATTTCATCTTTACAATTTCATATACAATTTCATCTTCTGGCCATTATTTTCAACTCTGTTCTTTGCTCAGGATACATACCCCCCACTTGGAAAATGTCCAAAACTTTGATGTTCTTGAAACCTGGCAAACCTTCAGAAGAAGCCACTTCTTATAGACCAATCCAACTGCCATCCCTATATTCCAAAGTCTTAGAACGCATCATCGTCAAAAGTCTACATCTATATCCATCTGAACACCAACTTCTACCAGTTCATCAAGCAGGCTCCCGACCTTCATTTAGCATTAACGACCAGCTCCTTCGACTATGTAATTCATCACAAACCACTACAATTCAGTTAAACCGTCTTGTCTAGTACTATTCGATCTTGAAAAGGCATTTGATAAAGTCTGGCACCCAGCACTCATCTGTAAATTTCTGAATTTTTATCTTCCCACAACAATTATTCGTTTTATCTACAATTTCTTGTCATGCCGTCTCACCTATGTCTCAATACACGATTCCCTCTCTCATCCAGTTTTTGTACACTCAGGAGTACCTCAGGGATCAGCCCTATCACAACTGCCATATCTTCTATTCGTAGCAGACATCACCATTCCGCCTCAAAATGTATTTCTGTTTCAATACGCAGATGACACAGCATACCTCACTCTCGGAAAAACCATAAACCAAATCAACACACAACTCCAGACAGCGATAGAAAACTTTGTACAGTGGTGCCAAACATAGTAAATGAAGTTTAATTCAACCAAAACACAGGCGATCGTATTTCTTCCACTCAAGAAACGCTCCAAAGTACATCGAAACCCTACCAAACTTAATATTCATGTTCATGAAACACTTATACGACCAAGCAGAACAGTAAAATATTTAGGAATCACGTTTGACAAGCATCTGACATGGAAACATCATCTTCAATATGTCACAACAAAATCATACAATCGGCTAAACTTTTTACGAAGACTCACCGGGACTTCATGGGGTCTTCGTCACTCTACAATTTTAAATACCTACAAAGTCTTTATCCTACCAATACTGGAATACGGACGCAGCGATATAAGTGCAGCATCAATCTATTATGAAAAACTTAAAATTTTTGAGAGACATGCACTCCACATAGCACATCGCATAAAACTACCGAGTCCTACCCGTGAATTATACCAACGAATAGATTTTCCACATATTCTCCTCCACCTTGAACATCTCCACCAGAAATACATTCGCACCCGCTTGCACCTTGAACACCCGCTATTGACAGACACCATCAATCTCGACGCCGCTTACGACATAGCTACACCGACTTCTCATATTCTTGTCTCCCTCCATTTCACAATATATCACTACACCTTACCCCCTAATGATCTCGATGTACCTTTGACAAATTCATACCGACTTGATCGATCTCTACCATTCATCGTACCATCAGTTGCACAGTAAATCTATTGTTCTAACAGGGCACCAAATAGTAAAGGAAACTCCACGGTTCTACGCACAACTGCTATTGGTAAATCTCCATTTAACGTGTCACTTCCGCCTCACGACTGCAAAAAAAGCTAATATTGGTAAATTTCCATTTAACATGTTATTACCGCCACTACCCCTCCCTCTAGCGGTATGTAATCGATTACTCTTACTACTCCCCTCTAGCAGTTATATTTTGAAACTATTTAATTATTTACTCCCCTCTAGCGGTTATATTTTGAAACTATTAAAATATTTACAGCCATCTACCGCTGTTATTATTAACTACCTGCATCATCATGTAGATTACCGTCACTACTCCTCTCTAGTGGTTATATTTTGAAACTATTTAATTATTTACTGCCATCTACCACTGTAATTATTAACTACCTGCATTATCATGTAGATTACCGCTGTTATTATTAACTACCCTCATTATCATTAAGCCGTTGCTTTGTATTAGGTGAATACCGTAATGGTATATTTAACATGAAACATGCTCGTGAAAATTTGTTACTGCCACGATGAACTTGTTTATTGCCGTAAAAAAACGGTGCAGTTTTAAAAATAACATCAAATTATGCTATTAGCTTTCTCTCTTGTTGTAAATCCATATTTTGTATGAATTTGCTTTGCTTTTCATGATAGTACTTTGTTGCGTGTGCAAAACCGGAAGTTTCTATCAATGTGAATTTCATGTGAAAAAATATTATGTGTGAGCGTATTAAAAATTCTCAGTTGCATATTTTTTATCTCTCTCTCTCTCTCTTTGTATCTGTGATATCCATGAAAGAATAAATTGTAGTTCTACATGCAATGTAACAAATTTTGTTTCTCCCTTGAAAACTCTAACTTGCAGAAAACATGTTCACTAAAATTGTTCTATCACTCTTTCATTTTTCACATCATAAATATATGAAGTTTGGGCTATAAATATTACTGTACAATTAGTATTTTGAGGAACTATTTCTTCAAAATCCGTTATAATTTTAATATTAGTACTCTCGTTAATAACAACTTGTTTGCGTTTAGTCGTATTAATGACATACATTGGACGATTTTCTATAAACTCTTTTGGGGAATAAAACATATCAGTATTTCTCTGTGTTACACGTTTAAAAGCAGTGTAACTATCATACATTTTAAGATAATCTGCTTTTGTAATATCCAGGTTTAAGTTCTCACGAGGGAAGATTTCGTTACGAGCATTTTTTAAATAAATATTCTTAATCTTACATGTATCAAACTTACTAGCGTCTTTCTCCTGAGTATTATCATCACGATTTGTTTGGAAAAGAACTATTACAAAATCAGGCATATCGAACAGCAGTGAGTTAAACTGTGTTGTTACATCAAATTCGAAATAAGAATCTGAAACATGTCGTTGAGTACTTTGATACGTGAGAAATTCAATTGGTATTTGAGGTTGTCGAAGTATATCAGCTTTTAATTTCATTGAATAATTTTTCTCGTATTCGACAATTGGCATTCTAAGCTCCATTGAAGTAATTACTAATTTAGCAGCATGATCTAATGTAGCATCATCTAGAGTACCATCTGCTTTCTTTGTTTTCCAGCGATAAAATAAAACATCATTATTTGCACTTCTTTTAAAAGTTATTCGAAGCCCACTCTTCCACATAATTTCCTTATAGTCACTAAAGAAACCGAACAGCAAACGTAATGGAAACAACACTGTATTCTCTTTCCGTGGAAGTTTCACATCAGTTATTAATCCACCTGACTTAAAATATTCAAGTTTAGGCTTTGATAATCGACATGTGCCATAAGCGGTTGAAGTGATTCCTGGATAACCTATTCTATCAATAACAGTACCATGTTTGCGTACCTCTACCTGCGAAAACAAATATGGAACAAAATTATCAATTAATTTAATATTCGACCCTGCAGTAAAAGTTCCTCCAGCATCTCTTCCAATTACTTCATATTTGATGTATAAATCGCCGTAGTGTGGGTGCACAAACCCATCGCCGGAAGTGACGTCAAATTCTAAGTCTTTGTTTGCTTCATTCAAGTTATTAAATGTAGGACGATTCAGTGGGAAAGATTGATACTCATAAATTTCAATAAATTCCATCTTTAAAAAAACAATATTATATTCAACTTTGTTTCTTTTCGCTATAATTCTTGCTATAAAAAAATCATTTTAAGAATCATAATTTTTAATCATGAGAATTACGCTTGTTATTGCGCCACCAAAATTAATTGGTTCATGCAATTCACTACTAACACTTATTTCAATGGAACGTACATGGCTCTCTTGTATAGGAAAAGTAATGGGTATTGAGGCTCATAAGCAATTGGTTCTAAAAATTCTGTTAATGGTTTAAATGTTGCTATAATATTAGTTTCCTTGTGCTTATACTCCCCATATGCTATAATCATACCTCTTGCTAAAGTACAGTGTATATTAAATGTTTCAATACTTAAGAACTTTGGAAGAAATTGCCCTATGTGAGGTTCTTCTGGCTTAAGTTCACTATTATTCTTTAAACCTAATAATTTACCAACAGTTCCCACATTAAAATATTCTGCAAATGGTGTAACTTCCATTCGATGAGTTACATGATTTTCATTTAGAAGCACTTCTCTAGGTAGTGTTGTTTCTAATGTTGATGCATTATATTAACCCGGTGGTATATTATGCCTCTCTCCTTTATGAAAGTAAGTATTGCTACTTTTTGTTACATTTGGTATGTACATACTATAAGATCCAATCAGTGCAATTTTCAAATTGTAATTTTGATTATCAATTTCATTATGAAGATTCAGTCGAAGCTTTGGGGTAGTTCCTGATAAGTGCAACACAATCATTTTTTAATAGAAGACTATGTAATATTCTATTTTTATGCATGATTCATTAAGTAATCAAGTTTCAACCTTTGAATAGCTTGATGAAAATTGTTTCCATCAGATAAGAACTTTAATAGTTTAATACATAAATGACCACAAATCACATCGTCAAAATGTCGTATTCGATCAGTATTATATTCAATTATAGTGTTATTAGGATTTAAATACTCAATCAAAGACTTGAGAGGTACTCCACCAAATGAATCGAATATGCAAGCTTTATTATTTTCATAGCAATAACAAATCCAGTGAGTTCCTGTATTAATTGATTGATCTAAGTTAATAACTGCACATTCTTGTTTTAACGGTGGAGTAGAAGGAAGATTATCCGACATGTATACATCTCTAAAGTGTTTAATAAACAATTCTTTAGCTATACGTTCGAGATCATAATTGGTGAGCGCCTTTTTTACTCTATTTAAGTCCTTTAGAAGCTTTTTCTTTCTTTGTTTAAGTCCTTTACCTTTAGCAGGAATTGATGATTCCATAACTTCATTATGACGCTTTTGTTCTGCTAGTTCTTGTTTATTTTTCTTCGCATCGATTACCGCCTTAGCTATAGCTGCTGAACCACCTGCAAGACTACCAACCGCTCCCAATGCAGCAAGTATCGCAGGAATTGCAAAAATGAAACCAACTGTTTTCGGTTGATTACATAGTTTCTTTAACTGCTTTAAACTTAATGTTAGAGCCATATTATGACCCTTTTTTAAGCATTTTTTTCTTCACACGTTGTGCTTTATTTAAGATATTGCTAAAATTTAATGACTTTAATTTTTGTGCCGGAATTTGAAATTTTACACCTTTTGCTTTCATTGTATAAACAAGACTATATTATATTCATAATTTTGAATTTATTCAACTACTACGGCTCAAGCTTCTACCCAGTGTTTAAGAAAAAATGCTGCAATCTATAAACCCCACCCCATTTTCCGTTTTGTGTTCTTTGCCATTGCTACTCCCAATTAAGCCAATTTTTCACTTAAAGCAGCATCTTTACTAATAACTCTATCAAAAGCTTTAAACTCTAAGTCTTGATCAGCTCTATGTCTATCTGATAGATCTTTAAAGTTTTATACGCAATATCATGCTCTCGACATGCTTGATCTAATCTATTTATACCCCGATCATCTTTCGCTAATCTTTCATCTAAACGTGTACTAGAACCACAGAACTCGTAGCCTGGAAGATGAAGTTCAAAGGGTAATTTATTAATAATATCGTTCACTAAGCCTTTACCTTCAATAGTATTCCAAAATTTTGCTGGAAAAATATGAATGATTTTTATGAGGTAACCTAACCCTTTTGGATTCGAAACAATAAAATTGGATAATCGAGATGAAATCATTTCCATAATACCCACTTTCTCATTATAAAAATTCTTATTCCCAGCTGTTTCTTCACCTGCTATAACTAATAATCTAACTACTAACTTTCCAACATCATCCATCCAAACAAATTATTGTGGCATATTTCTGTAGCGCTTAATCCCCTTTCCTTCCTTCCTTTCTTTCAAACCTTCACCTTTAGTTTTCAGTTCAAGCCAAATAGGTTTAATTAATGTTTTGTACTTATCGCTGGATCTTGATTTTACTCTATTCTGTGATGGATCATGATTCTGGTATAAAACATTCGTCATTTTTAAAATTTTCATATAAGTTTCATAATCTTCGTTATTAAAAGTACTGGTTGTTTAAGAGTTATTAACTCCCATAAATCTTCTGTTCCTTTAAATTTTTCATAGATCGGGGTTGACGGATCTTGTGCGATTTTACTCTCACTATAAATAATTAAATCATCATTATCAAAGAAAACATTATAACTTCCAATTTTCCACTGCACTACTCCAGCTATATCAATAGAGTATAATCCAAACACTTCATCTTTATCTAACCTATTAGTACTTAAATATCGACTGGCTAATCGACCTAACTTAATTTCTTTCTCTTCTTCATCATCTTTCGTTTCTTTAATCTCTGGCAATGCCTTAGGCGAAGCAAATAACCGTTTCTCAAATGAGGTTTCTGATGGTGTTGGTGGATAATTGTTAATATTCTGTTGTGCTACAGGTATAAGTTCTGTAATTAGATTTCTGTTGTCATCGGTTACTCCTTTAATTTCTTTTCGGAAGCTTTCAATCGCCTCAATCAATAATTTCTCTTGACGTTTTTGCTTTTCATAATAGCTACGGTGACTCTCTTTCCATTCTTTAAAACGTTTGGCCAAGATATTTTGTAATTCAATATTTTTTAATTTTCGTTTTGACATTATATGAAAAAAGACTATATTATTTCTGCTTTCAAAAAAGTAACGTACGTACATCAATTGAAAACGTTAAACATTAATGACATTAAACGATCACTCGATTATAAAGAAATGATCGATTTTGTTCCGATACTTTCCATTGTTTGACTTTCTCGTCATATTGATTGTTATAAAACCATAAGGTTCCTTCCATGCAATAGAACTAATATCCTTAAATTTATTACATGACATATCACAAACAACAAACTCATTATAAATATGCTTTAAATTCGTGTTTTCTTGACGAAATACACAAAAAATTTGCATTATCTCTAATAAGTTGTTTCGGAAATTTACTTTATGTTTGTGCTAAGTAAAACAATCCATTCCTTTATGTAATTCCTAAAGTGTGAAGTAATTCCGTACCTCATTCTGATCTTCTAATATATAATCATCAAATATAATAACAGACCGTTGCTCGCAATCTTCTAACTTGATAACGTAAGGTTTAAATGTAGCCAACTGATAGTGGAATCTTTCTTGTATTTCATCATAAATATGCAGCAGTTGTTGATACTTAGGTTGTTCTAAACTTTTAGAGAATACGTATAAGTGTCTACCATTCCAATAAAGCCGATTCGGAGCTAGAATAAAATTATCAATAACTAGTGTAGATTTCCCGCAACCTGATGAGCCTATTATTAAGCAACGAATGGTATTCGGAAGTAATTCACCATTCAGCTTACCATAATCATTAGCTAGCAAAAGTCGTTGCTGAACACTCCACATTTTATGATTGATTAACTATATTATAGCTTTGAGATCGATATAAGAATTATCATTCGAAGATAAACCTAACCACTTAACTAATGCTTTATTTTTAGTTCTACGTACAACCTTTTCAATTAAGTATACGTGAGGGTGTTTGGTCTTCATTAGTTCTTGCTCATAAAAACGGCCCTTAATAATCTCATTGCGCTCGTCTTTTAAATGATATGTAGGCGGATCAGTCTTAAAAATAGTAGCTATTTGAAATATTTCTGTGCTCCAATTGCGAGTAAAACCTCTTTCAAACTTATTTTTAAACTTGCTAATTCGAACATATTCTCCCACACTATATCTCCCCTTTGACGATGCTAAATACTTTTTGCTATAATCTGTTGATATTAATTTTTGTTAGTCTTCTTTCTTCACGGCGTCAATAGGTTTCATTTTTACCGTGCTATGTTTTTTTGGTTATATTTCTTCATTAGTGCTTGTAATATATTGTACCATTTGTAATTACCTTGCAGTGTGAATTGCTTCCACATCAAATTACGTAAAGTTTTTTTAAATCTTTCGACAATACTAGCTTTTTTATTTCTGCATGAAGAGTAATTAGTATTACCTTTTTGATTCATTAATTTAATAAACTCTTTATTATAAAACTCGCTACCACGATCTGTTTGCAAATACTTTGGTGCTTGTTGAGTCGATTCAAGTATTGAATTAAACGCTCGTGTAACTTCTTTCCCTGTTTTATTTTTAACTGGTACAGCCCATGCATACTTACTAAAAGTGTCAATAATAGTTAGAAGATAAGAATACCCCCTATTTAATTTAGCTAAACCTTTCAAGCTTCCTGAGTTCATTTCAACCAAATCTGCTTGCCATAAATCATGTATACCCTTGGTTACAACAGTTATTCGTTTATAATTCCGTCTTGCAGGCTTGTGTAGCTCTTCAACAATGACTAATCTACTATTCACTCTATTGAGAATTAATTATATTAAGAACTAATTTAAAGATCGAGAAATCAATTGAGCAATAAAGATCAAATCAATACTTATTGGATATTCACCTGGTGAAAATTTATCTGATCGAACTACAAGCACATCGCCTTCTACAACATCGAACTCATGAAGTAAAATTTCGTCTTCAGATGGAGCATCTGGCACTCTACTACCCTCATGTATTCCTAATGATAAATTTCCATACTTTTGTCCACCGTTTGCTGAATATATATCAACAATAGGAAACTCTTTATTCTTCTTCTTAAGCCAATGAAAACCAATAATTTTTATCTTACCCAAAAAAGGAATTTCAAAATATGGGGTATTCATATTAAATAAATAAACTATACCACTAACATTGCCACGCGTGAAGTCTCGTTCTTTATTAGGTATTGAATAAATTGTAAAGAACTGAACACTATGTAAGTTGCGTATTGATGTTAGCAATTCATTAGATTTAGCGTATATGGTTCTATACAAATCGCTTTTCAATTTATCTTCTAAGTCTTTCAGTTTTGCAATAATTTCATTCTTTATTTCATCGTTATTGCTATTAAAGTCTGTTATCGATATGAAATTTTTAATATTATCTTGTACTTCCCAAAGTTGAGTCACTGTAGGCATTAGAGCTATTGATGCTTCTACGTTACGAAAGTCATTAATATCAGCATATTTTTTAGGTAAGTTATTAAGAGAATTAGTCACAGAAGTGTATTTCGTTTCTAGATCACTGATTTGTTTCTGAATGTTATGTGTTACTGCTGTATCCTCTAAACTTTTCAACATATTCTTTAACCCGCTAACTATTTCATTAATACCATGAACAGAAATGAATTTTGAATGTTCTTGAATTGCTTCTTTAACTTCATTTTGAATATTAGTTAACACTTCTTGTATACCAGAAAGATCTTCTAATGTTGGAAGGAATGTTATACTAGTTTGAAGGTTTTGTAATTGAATCTTAAGATCGTTTATTACTTCAGGGAGGTTCTCGGTTGTTTCGATTACAGTTTGAATATTAGCTATCGTCTTTTTAATTATTTCTACTTCTTGCGAAGTTGGAAGTGTGTTAATAGTTTCTTGGAGTGCAGTTAATTTTAATTTTATTTCATTTTGATTTTGATTTGTAGCTAATTCACTTAAAGACTTACGTATACTCTCGATATCAGATTGCTTTGGTGTGTTCTTTTGAATTGCAATTAATCACTTTGAACGGTGCTTACAACATGCTGAAGATTAATTAAATCTGTAGGAAGATTAAAACCCTCTACTTTCTTATTTAATTTTGCAAGTGCTTCCTGTAAACAGTCTGTAGATTCTTTAGTTCAATTTCAATATTCGTGAGTTCCGATATATTATTAATTATTGCTTCAAACTCACCAAGCTTTCTACTAATTTCCGATATATCGCTATAAACAGGTAGGTTCGTTAGATCATCACGCAGTTTATTTGTTTCATCGGTAATAGTTTTAAGTTCATTTTGTAGAATCGAAATAACTTCTTGCATTTCTTGAAGATCTTCTTGAGAAGGATTATTTTGAAGAGTATTTTCTAATACATTCACAGCTGTTTGAAGATCATTAAACGTATTTTGTAACTCCGTAAGCTTTTTATTGAAATTATCGACTAGATCTTGTGCTGCAGTATTTGTAATGAATTGATTCTTTATTAATTGTACTTCATTTTGAATTGTCGTTATAATATTTTGAACTTCGGTAAAATAATTTTTATTTACTAGCTGTGAATACATAAGAATAACACTTTTCAACTCATTATCAAGTTTCTGAAGTAGATCTAGTAAATGTTGTTGAGCTTCTGTGATTTCAGTTTCAATATTTGAAGATAATGTATTTCGTAGTGCATTAATTTCACCCTTTATTATTTGAATTCTTTGATCTAATACTGTTAGCTGGTTATCATTGATGTTGGAAGGTTAATCTGATAATGTTTCATGTTTATGCGGCTTATATCGCGGGAATCCGAATAAATCAGTAGGCATAATAAATAATAATAAACTATATTATAATAAAATGTATAGAAAAAAATCAAAAAAGTGTTTTAAAAAAACACAGAATGTGCTTTATTAGCTTTTGAACAAGATATTAAGATTGATAATAACTATGTACAAACCTTACCAACTATTTAACATTTACAGTTACACAAATGAAAATTAATACAACTCATTTAGAGGTTGAAGGTTTAAGACAAACTTCACATATTATTTCAGCATCATTATTTACGATTCTTCGATGACCCCATGGCAATGTGTGTATCTTACAATCAAGAATTTTATGTTTATCATCATCGAGGTCTAAAGCTAATTTTTGTTGCTTTACAGTCGAAAGTGTATGCCCGCGTGACTGAATTTGATGTTGCTCTTTCGTTAGTTGTTCACCAGAAAACAAGCACTTCTTAAAATCATCAATTGTAATCTCATTTTTCACAATATTTTTCTTCACTCCCTTAGCCCTCTTTGTTTCTTTCTTTTCTACTGTATTCATAGCATACACTTTCGATCGTAATCCTCCATTTCTTCAAGAGGTATTCCTTTCATCTCATCTCTCATTTTACCAGGTACTTTCTCGTTAATTGTTGAGATTTTATATCGATTATTTACAGGATAATTCGATGTGTCAAAATGGTCTATTAAATCATCATGCATATCTTTGTAGAAATTTTCGCAAATAATATGATAGACTAACGAATCCGTGTCGGTGTAAACAACAGTAAGCTTATCTCCATATCTCGGTTTCATCACTTCATAATGAAATTTGTACATTACTAATTTAGCAAGATCTAAAATTGCACTTCCAATATACACAGGTTTGTTTAATTTCGTGAATTTTCATAGCATATGAATAAGTACAAAATTTTCTGAGTAGATTATTCTATATTTAAATTGCGGCATTGCAATGAGTTTTCGGCTCTTCTTTTATCAGAAACAAGTTTTATATCAGTATACTTTCTCACATTTTCCATGGTTTTCCCAAACACGCTGTTGATAAGAAGTTTGTTAAAAATCTTTCTCGAAATCGGTTTTTGCCTTTTTGCGTTTCTCAGTGTTTAGATCTATGTAAGTCTTAAGCCACTTCGATTGACAAAAACCATAGAATTCTGTGTACTTTTAAGTTTTAAACCGTGAGCAAGATAAAATTTTAGCAATCGAAAATGCACAACATAATTTCTTTTCGGATTTAGCGTTAGTAGTAATTTTCGTTGTTTTCCGTTAGGAGGAATTTCATTATCGGGTGCTAAAGAGTAATCTGCGTGATCATCATGTAAGTTCTGAGGATAATCTAAGTCTATCTCTGCAAAGAAACCTCGTTCATCTTCGACGGGATAATTTAGAATTTTGTTCGAATCCCAATTTTCTGGTGTTGGATCCCATGAAAACGTTCCATACGGAAGAGACATACTCATAGCATGACCATACAAATTATTCGCGTCCAGGTACATTGCAAACGAAGTTTCTTCTTGTGGATCGAATTCACTACCAAGAAACTTATTGTTAGCTTTAATATACCTTAAGCTACATTGGGATACACCGCCACGGATTGATTTTTCGATAAAGAAGTGCATATCAATATCTGAAAATAATTCTAATTTGATTTTAGTATGATAGAGCATAGCCTTCCAAGATAAGCCTGGCGATGTGTATGAGAAGGCAGGATCAATTTTATATGCAGAGATGCATTTGTTTCTGAAATTTTCTACCAGATCAGCTGTTAGCAAAACATCAGTGGTTAGATAATAATCATGAAAATCTCCAAATGTTTTGCAATCGAATGTTTCCCATACTTGCCGAACTAACAAATAATCTTCATTACTACATTCACTGCCCTTAAGTATGTTATTAAATGCTGTTTGAGGAGGTAGTTCTGTTTCATTAAATTTCGAAGCGTCAGTAAAATAGTCATGAGGAAAAATACCCTTCCTTCTACTTAAATCAAATTTTACATCATCAGGGAAATATTCATGAGTGTATTTCAGTTCTTCCGGCTTTAATTTTTTTACTAATTCATGTAAAGAGTATGGCAGAAACCGGTACAAATCTAAAACTCTTAATTCAATTTTTTACCATTTTCGAGGTGAAACCACTTTGAAATTGCAATATACTTTTCCTCACTTTCTGCAAGAACTTTTATATCACCTGGAATACAACCTAATTCTTTCACGAAGAGTTGCGCGTCATACGAAAATAATCCATGCATGAAACATCCTGTAAAATTTTGTATTTTTACTCGCAAATTGCAATTATTGCAAAGAGGTTTAAGATAATCTCCTGATAAATGATGGTGGTGATGAACTTTTCGGTTATCTTTAGTATATTCTTCGTCACAAATATAGCATTTCTGTGATTGTTCATAATCGAGTTTTTCCAGTGCAGTTAAGGATTTCATCGGGAAATCCAGATTTAATCTATTAACAATTTGTTCTAACTCCTTCTGCAAACTTTTTGAAAATGTTGCGCTGGATTATCACCTCCATACAAGTGAAGTTCGGTTGGCAATTGATCTGACCAGCAATTTTTGAAACAGTAACTAGCTAATTTATGCTTCTGAATATTGATAGATTTTTGTCCTCGATGTTCACTAACTGGCTTCAAAAAACTTTCAAAATCCGCTACTATTACAACATCAGCTTTTAAAAATGAAGGATCGGTTTTAAATTTAATATCCGAACCAGGAACAGACATAATACCGCGAGTTGGTTCATGTTCTCGACAAAAATATTCATGTTCTGTTAGTTTATGTTCATCTATAAAGTGATATAAACAACGTCTGCAGAAATAATAAAGATGCTCGTCACTAGTAACCTGACTTCTCACTAAACGAGAAAAATTTCTTATTAAACAGTAATGATGAGTAATCGTTGTCAGAGATGTTGATGTTGATGATGTTGTTGCTGTTGTTACTGTTTCGTTTTTCACACAGTGAGTCTATACTAGTTCCGTTAGATTGATGTTTGCTGATATGAAGGGGAAATACTTTTTTATTTTCATAATCTATACTATACACGTTGACAGAAATTATAGCATTGGGAAACATTTCGTTGTAATGCTTCTCAAATTTGGGAACGTCATGCAGGCTTACAGGAAAATGAATAGCATTATTATTAAAAATGGGGAGTATTTCATGCGCATAAGGCTCTTAGTGAGAAACTTGATTAGCATGTTTTTTTGAATGAACGGGGTAAAGTTTAGCTAGCATAGCATTCAAAAACATTTTAAGTCTTCATTTTTAATATTAAGAATAGCTCGTTTCTTCTTAATAAACTTAGGGAGTTTAATATGGCACGACGCAGCAATTGGATTAAACGAATTAATGTGCACCTCAAGTTTATGATTAGGAGTAGAGGATAAGGACCAGCCTCAACCCTTAACCGCTCTATCCTCTTGATTTACCTGTAATTCCTCCAATATTTTTTAATAGTTTCTCCCACAACCACAGATTTCGAGAATAACTTATTGCCACTATGTACTGGGAAACACTGTTTCTCGATCTATTTTCACAAAATCAGCACTTAAAATAAAATTGATTTTCAAAACTGTATCACATTCACTAACTTGCCTCTCCAAAAAATATACACAATTTTTTTCTAGCGAGTTCATAATCAGCGAATGTCTGGCATAAGGCACTTTTCTTTAGTACATACGAATGCATATTTTTCGTATGTCGATCAAAATTTTTCATACTAATTTCTTCATCACACACAGCACAATTAACAGTTGCTAATTTTCGCTTTTTTGTAGAAGGCTCTGTTTTTTCTTCAGTTCTAAGGTGAGCTTGTTTACGTTTTATATGGGTATTATAGTTCTTTTTTAACAATATACCACTGCATTCTGAACATTGAATTTTCTCCATTTCTTTTTTTGGAGTCAAAATGAACTATATTTAAGAAAAACTTTTTTTCTTTTTACACTAGTTTTTTTATTAAAATGAGTAATACTCAAAATATAGTTCATGTACACAAGAAAAGCACTTATTCACCATTGATCTTCAATAGATAATGCCACAGACTATTAGATTGTCGGTTCAAACAATTTCCCCAGTTTCACTAATTTTGAAGCGCTAGAAACATACTGCATGTAATAATTTAGTTTTAGTAACCAAATTCTCTTCGCGTAGCAAGCGATAAATAATCTAGTACACGTAACTTGACAAAGAAGAATAATCACTGCGCACTGCTATAAGAATCTGCTGCTATAGAATCGACAAAGCTAGGTTTGCTTATAGTCTACAAAAGGCTTTCAATACCATGAGCGGATATGAACACTATTTGCTACGAGCATCATGAATATGAAGTAGCCAGGAAACGAGAACAATACATTTTCTCTTCATAAATAGCTTACACCACAAAAATTGAGGAAATATTCGTTTTATACTTTTGAATCTTTCCGATTTTTATTCCCATTTGAAAAGAATCAACAAGAGAGATTTATTATTCGTTTTTATAAAAAAAAGTTTATTCCCCTGCTATATATTTCTGACAGTTAAGAAGAATTATTCCTGCTTATCTCATGCATAATAGCAGGAAATTTATGATGGGTGTGATCTAAAAGTATTGAATAAATCAAGGTTGGGTTATGTAACTAAAAAAATTTAACACGCCAAGATCATATCCACGCAGACACACGAATAAAAAGAAACGGCAGATTGACAATCAATGTAACCAACAAAACATTTGAAATAAGCAAAGTGTATGATAGAAACTTCCGGTGTTGCTCATGCAACAAAGTACTATCATGAAAAGCAAAACAAATTCATACAAAATATGGATTTACAAGAGAGAAAGCTAATAACATAATTTGATGTTATTTTTAAAACTTCACAATTTTTTACGGCAATAAACAAGTTCATCGTGGCAGTAACAAATTTTCACGAGCATGTTTCATGTTAATTATACCATTACGGTATTCACCTAATACAAAGCAACGGCTTAATGATAATGAGGGTAGTTAATAATAACAGCGGTAATCTACATGATAATGCAGGTAGTTAATAATTACAGCGGTAGATGGCAGTAAATAATTAAATAGTTTCAAAATATAACCGCTAGAGGGGAGTAAATAATTAAATAGTTTCAAAATATAACCGCTAGAGGTGAGTAGTGATAGTAATCGATTACATACCGCTACAGGGAGGGGTAGTGGCGGTAATAACATGTTAAATGGAAATTTACCAATATTAGCTATTTTGCAGCCGTGAGGGGGAAGTGACACGTTAAATGGAGATTTATCAATAGCAGTTGTGCGTAGAACCGTGGAGTTTCCTTTACTCCCAATGTCTACATCAATGCCCCGTGTTGCCCTAGGGCGAGAAGATAACCAGCATCTCTTAGTCTAACATTACCTAAGTGATTGTGGTGTATTTGTGCGTCGCACCTCATCAATTACCCGACTTAATGATTGTGATTAAAGATCACAATTACTAATTTTGAAATAATAAAGCAACTAAATGAAATTTGATAAAGCAATAAATAAAGTACTAAGAAAACGCCTCCTAGACCAACTCCCATTCCACCTATCCCAATTCCTTAACACCACTTTCCTAATAGAGGGCATAACCTTCTGGTAGGATACTAGCCAAAATGGCTAGTTGTAAAAAACAAAACAACAGCTATAGGTAAATTTCACTCATGGTGTCTTATATGGCGCATCACCATAAACGCTCTCAAAACCCAAGCACTGGTAATACAGCAAAGATAAACAAGTGTCCGTCGAAATCCTTACAAGCTTGACCTTCATGTCAACCACACACCTATAAGAGCGACAACATCAGCGAAGTACCTCGGAGTCATTTTCGACACTAATCTAAACTAGAAACGTCACCTCAGTAATCTCAACAAAGCGGCAAATAACCGGCTAATACTACTGAAACGGCTAACAGGCACTACCTGGGGCTTAAAAACAGACATAATCCTTCATACGTACAAAATGTTCTTGCGACCATGTCTCACATATGGTTATATCGTCTGGATGACAGCCAGCGAAGATTTCTATAAAAGGTTACAGATATGGGAGAGACACGCTCTAAGGCTGGCATACCACATCAAGCTACCAAGTCCCACATATCTGCTATACGATCGCCGTACGTTCCCGGATATCAAAGCACACCTGGAAACGTTACGACCAAACAATATAACAAAACGCTAGAATACGGCTCCCCAACACTCCTGTACACAATTCCACATACCGGTAGATGAACAACAAGACATCCAGCCACGCTATCGTCATCCACCACTGCATCACTTACTAAAAATGTACCGGACGATTAACGAAAATGATCAGGCCTTAACACTTCAGGTTATTAACAGATACCCATCACCTGAACATATAGCAACTATTTATACTACCTTATAGAAAAGAAGATGCACAAGATCCAAATAGATTAGCCCCGCCATTATATCTATATCAATATAACATCACTTAGACCAGCAACAATTATGTAAAATATAGATTACAAATAAAACAATAACGAAGAGACGGCATAACCTTCTGCGTTGACAGGACGGCGATGATCGTCCTGTTTCAACAATAACTACTACTACATGCAGTAGAGGAAACGTATTTGATTAAATAAACTCTCTGATGTCTTATCTATTATTTTATTTAAACGAACTGTTTTGCATTGTATTGTGGCTTCAAGCTCTTTTCGGTGTGACATTGGTTTGAAACAGAACTCCTGATAGATGTTCTACGAGGGTTAGCCGTAGCCCCAATTCCGTAGGCAAAATTCTATTAGTGGGGCACCCTAACTGCACTACAGGAGCAAGCACTAGAACTATCTTCTAAATCGAAAGGGACTCACCAATATATTTATCTTCTCTGAGATCTAGCAAAGAAAAATAGTGTGGACGCCGTTTGTATTAAGGGGCTGGCTGGAGTTAGTTTATATAGTTAAATGTCTCTACATAGTAAGATACATAACAGTCTTCTGCTCTTATCTCAATAATAAGCACCGGAATAGACTTGATGCTGAGACAGATCTTCGCTTAAAAGTATCTTTGTTTCATCCTGACATTTCCAAGTTAGCGGCTGAGATAACACCAACTATCACATTGGCTTGCACTTTGGTATGTCATACAAATTATAATGTTAACTTGCATTACTTAATATATATATTTTAAAATCCTTTTTCTATATTGGACGGTTACGCTACTGTAGTTCAGTGTTGTTTTCGTATTGGATTTACATATTTGCACTATCTCCAAATACGGTTCGAACGCAATTTTACATAACAATTCAATAACAACAATGAGCATTGGGAAAGGGAAATAAAAAAAGTAAGCGGCTCTTGTCTTAAACTAAGGTACCATTCTGGCTATTGCCTGGTGAGGTTGAGAAAACCAGAGAAAACTCAATCAATTTCTCCAGCCCCGGCATCGAACCCAGGATCTTCAGATTACGAAGCAGGTATCATAACACCGCTCCACACCACTCGAATGCTGTAAAAGAAATGTGAACAATTTGAAGATGATTATCCTCCACCACTCAAAGGAAAAACAAGAACAACAAAGCACACACACACATTATATATATACGTGCAATGAAAAGGGGTCATTCGGATGTAATGCAAAATCCAAAGGGAGCCGCAGCGTAAAAAAGTTTGTGAAAGGCTGTATTAGACCATCGTAAATAATGTGAAGTTAATGCTGTTTTGACCTAGACCCATATTTGGTCCTGGAAACAAATTGCATTATGCTGTTGTATCTTTAGACCGAACAACATTTATAGTTCGATAGTAGTGCCGTTTTCTTGTCTGGTATTCGGAAGGAGTGCATATGAATGACTGGTAACATCGTAAACAGGCTAGAATAAACCAAACTTATCTCAAGAGCCATCACAGTTGACGGAAACGGTATAGTTTAACCCAGAGAAAAAAAACAGCAGTTTCGCAGTACAAACGCCAGCATTCCTTATTATTTTATCGAACAAGCCGAATCAGTTTAATAACGTGGCGACGAGCATGTTATTAGTTTCTTCAGCATCAGGGGACTCGTACAGCCAACAGCTTTAGTTCCTTTACGTGAGACTATTGCACACATTGTTTCTTAAAACCTGGAAGACAGGCAAGAGTTAGTGTATGAAAGCTCAGAGGTTGGATTTTTCTATAATTCTCTGTCTGAACAGAAAACATTATCACAAATCCTGTGTTTTGGCAAATTTGTAATTTCTTGTAGTTTGTAGCAAATAATGAAAATGATTGAGAGTCTCATTTCAAATTCCAGAACAGCTAACTTAACAGCATTTTTACTTTACCACAAGTTTAATTTAGATATAGTGTAAATTGTCCACTAGAAAATATCTTTACAAAATCTTGAGAACGAAAATCAACTTAGAAACCTATCATTGCCAAGACATTGTTTTTTGTTTTTGTTTTTTAATGAATCGTGTAGAATATTGAAATAATATGTATTATTACAAATCACTGTACTAGTTCCATACAACACTAACGTTATGCACGAGGGACAAGAGAAAACTTCTTTATCTATCAGTTCTTAAAAGTGGGGCACGATTTTCATGCTTCATAATTTCTGATCATATGTTGTTATTTACATTTATGATTTACATGATGATGTTAGTAGCAGAATACACAACTACAAAAAATTCACCTTTCTTTGTTATCAACTGTTAATGTGTATTAATGTGTCGTCTGATGAAGATGTTGTTAGAACATTGAAACTGCTACGCTTGCTGTGTGTTTTTATAATAAAGTTATGTGTGATAGCCTTGTCAGCCTGTTTTACTCAAAATACACAAAATACCTTGTGTGCGAAGTTATAGTAAATGTAATATATATATATATATATATATATATATATATATATATATATTCAACGGAGATGGAACAAAGAAAATAGTGGATCACTGAATATCATATGGACAAAATCTACGTGGAGAACAGATAAATTAAGTTTTCTTCTCGTTTCAGATAAATATTTGTGTGCGTATGGGTAGATGTTGTCCATGTGATGTTCAGTGATCCATTCTTTTCTTTGCTCTTTCTCCGTTGAATATACATATATATATATATATATATAGAGAGAGAGAGAGAGAGAGAGGGAGGGAGGGAGATTGCATTACTAAAACTTAGCACACAACATATTTTGAGCATTTTGCTACTAACATCTTCATGCAAATAACAACATAGCAGAAATTATGAAGCATGAATATCGTGTCCCACTTTTAAGAACTAATAGATAAAGACTTTTTCTTGTCTTTCGTGTATAACGTTAGTGTTCTATGGTATTAGTTCAGTGATTTGTAATGATGCATATCATTACAGTATTGTACTCGATTCATTAAAAAGTAAATCATTGCTTTGCCATCATAGGTTTCAAAGTTGATTTTCGTTTCTCAGTGTTTGGTAAGGTTCTTTTCTGCTGGACAATTTAAACTACACCATTTAGTCAATTCAGCTTGTGATTCACCTAAAGTAAAAATGGTATTAGGTTCACTTTTTGTTATTTGAAATGCAACTGTCTTAATATGATGTTTTCTCATAAAGAAAGAAAAATCTAGAAAATTTCCAACCCTTGGGTTTTGATACACATCCTATCAAAATTACCCATTGCTTACTGTAAGTTAGTTTATTTGTCTATCTTCTAGGTTTCCAGAAAAAAACACGTGTAATACTGTTATGTAAAGAAACTTTGCTGCCTATCGAACATAGAGAACTTGCCTCCACTTGGTTCGATAGTTCATGAAGTATTTTGTTGTGATATTTAGGGCCGATTGAAAACGAACTTCGTCTATATAGTCAAACGTACGGTTTGATTGCACTGGTTTCTCCACCACTAAAACATTAATGGTTCCAACAGCATCAAAACACAAAAGGCTTCTAGATCAAAGCTGTGACAAATATTCCGCGTCCTCCCTACTTGCCAGCATTTTGTGAAATGATAATTTTCACAGCATGAAGTTGAAAGTAACGAGTGGCTGTATTGGCACAAGAATAAGGAGGTCCAGGTTGAATCTGAGGCAGTGCCTGGAAAAGCATAGAGCAAGCCATGTTACACAGAGCGCAGAAAAGATGTTGAAGTCGCGTTACACTCACAAGCTTGCTTATGATATGAGAACCGAAATGGTGCTAGAAGCGACAGTGATTCCCAGCACCGTTTCTCTACAGAATCAATGTAAAAATATGTGTTATGTTTCTTTCAGTGCTGTCTCCTTCGATGAATAAGTTAGTGTAATGTCGTTACCGTTGCCATGAGAGCTAATTGGGCAATACCTTCGACACTGTGACGCTTTTGCACTCCTCTCATGGTGGTTTCTACTTTCAAGATAACAATTCCTCGTTCGATAATGCTATACTGTTAAAAATTACTTTCTATGAAATTAATAAATTTTCCTACTAAAAAAAATCGAGTAAATTTTACTTGTAAACGAGAAAAAATATTCTCAAATACGAGCTAAGGCATACTTTTCAAATGTGAGCTGATGCAATTATTCAAACTATGTGTATCTGGAAAAGTAATATTACAATCCTGCGAGATAATTAAATTAAATCTGTAGACATAGTTTATTATCTGGCGAGCGTTGTAAAAGAATATCGTAAACAAGTGCAATGATCTCAAACATAAAAACAAGAACTAAATTCTCTGTCGGACACTCCAATCTGTATCGCTGCGACTGCATGTGATATTCATACGCGGGCGTGATCGCGGCAAAAACAAAACATACTGTCGGGAATTAAGTTTAATTCTTATGCTTCCTAAGGTTTATTTGTCGTAAGATTATAAAGTGTGTTTACCTGTTGTAGTAGTAATTAACTCATAATAGAGGTGAATGCGTTTCATAACATACTGTCGCCTGTTGCATTTTCCGCTTGCATCAATAGATGCGTCTACTTTTAATGGTGTAAAGTTGAAGTGAGTAACTTTATGTGTTGTATTATTGGCACACGACTTAAATATATTTAATAATGATTCGTTATGCAGATTACAGCGATTGTACAAATACAATGGAATATTGTAAAACAATATATACCTCAGATTGGTATGTACACCAAGAATGTAAATAGTGTATACAGGGTGCAGCATGTATAATCCAGCAACAACAGTTAAATGTAAGATCCTAAACTACAGCAAAGCAAATTGGGAGAAATATCGCAAAGATCTACAAGAAAGCTGCGGCCAAATACCAAAGCCACATGATCTAGCTAATATGGATCAATCAATCACAAAACTCACAACAGCAATTCAACATAGCAGTGAAGTAAACATCCCTACCACTTTTACAGATCCGTACAAGTCTAAACTACCGCCACACTATCTAAGCATAATCCAACTTTCACGTAGAGCCTATCGAGAATACTTACTTAGAGATCAATTGAAGCCTTGCGATTACATAGACAATACCTCAGAATAGTTCAGAACTACATCAAAGCATATAAACTACGGGCATGGATCCACACTGTAAACAAACTTGAGGATGAGAGAAACCCAATAAAATTCTGGAGGCCTTTCAACCGTCTCATCGGCAAAACAAACACAGCCACATATCCCATCCTGAAAATAACTCAGTCCCAAGTACTGACGCTGACAAAGCCAATATATTCGCAGATAGTTTACAAACAATGTTCACACCTGAGACGAACTACCAACCAGCTACGCGATCCTCTCGCAGAATAGAGCAAAAAACCGATCCACACCAAACACACTTTAATATCAGCTCAGAACATTCACTGAACGAGAATTACCCATCAACCAAACACATAACAACTCAGGACATTATTGATGTCACAAAACATAAGAAGAATACTGCTCCTGGTCTAGACAATATCACCGACATATCAAAGAAGCACCTATCAGCATACTACAGCTTCTGGCCACAATATATAACTTTGTACTCCGCACCGGAAATTATCCCACTGAGTGGAAGGTCTCTAAAGTGCTGATGTTCCCAAAGCCAGACAAAGATCCAACTGACCCAAAATCATATCGGCCAATACAGCTCACCTCCACACTAAACAAGATACTGGACAGAATACTAGTGCGAAGACTCCACATCTATTAAATAGACATGATCTGATATCATTTCATCAGGCTGGACTCCGATCGAACCACAGTGTGGAAGATAACTTACTAACACTAGGAACAATCATAACCAATCATTATAACACCAACAAGCCATCATGCCTTCTACTGTTCGACTTAGAAAAGACATTTGACCGCGTCTGGCATACAGGTCTCATCTATAAACTGTGTAACTTCCGTCTTCCATTAGCATACATACGACTAATCTACCATTTCTTGAAAAACCGTTTGGCATATGTGACAATTAACAATAGCTTGTCACACCCAATTTTGCCGCACAGGAGTACCCCCAAGGATCCGCTTCCTCTCCACTACTATACATCCTGTACGTGGCAGACATGTCCACGCCGCCGTCCCCAGTACATACATTCACTTTCGCCGATGACACAGCCTTTCTTACCTGTGGCACAAGCATCCAACAGATAAATCGGATTCTACAACAAGCAATAGAAGCTTTCTACAAATGGTGTGACAAATGGCTCCTTAAAATCAATGCTCTTAAAACCCAGGCACTGTTAATCCAACCACCAAAAACCAAGTCACGAGTACGCCGTAATCCTGCAAAACTTGAAGTACACATAAACCATACACTTATCAGACCAAACACATCGGCGAAATACCTGGGAGATATCTTAGACAAACAACTCAACTGGAAGCCTCACATGCAGCATATCAAAACCAAAAGCAGCAAACGCTTAACACTTCTAAAAAGGCTCGCAGGCACTACCTGGGGACTAAAACCAGATACTATACTGCACACATATAAAGTATTCTTAAGACTATTCCTCACATACGGCCACATAGTCTGGATTTCAGCTAACAATAATTTCTTTAACCGTCTATGAATCCTGGAACAACATTCACTGTGCCTGGCTTTCCGAATCAAACTACCGATACATTTTTTGTAAAATTTATTGTTATACGGTCCAGTCTAGTAACTGTCGACTACGGCCCGTCACGATTCGCCGTTAGCTGTTAAAATCCACACCCATGCCCCTGATGGGACCTTCGAGCCGATGGCCTACCCCAGCAGACCGCTCGGCCACCCGGCCGGCTCAAATTACCGAGTCCAACCCTGCAGCTATATAAACGAATCATCTTTCCGCATATAACAGCACATCTAGAAAAACTGCGACTACAATATATCACCAAACGCTGGACTGCTGTCCATCTAGCTTTACTGGACACAATCCATCTGGATGCAGTACAAGGCTGCCAACCCATACATCAACATGCACCTTTACAGCATTTACTCGAACTGTACCGCATTAATATTGAACACAAGGAAGCCTTTAACCTACAGGTTCTCAACAGATACCCGCCACCCGAGCATACAGTAGCAATCTACCCGTAAAGCGTGGAATAAACTTATTCCCTAAACCTAATAATAGAATATTCAGGCCTTAAACATCCTAGAATGACAGAAATTCACAACGACCATATATTTAATAACAAATATCAAGATAGATATAATATTAAAAGCACAATCGAAGAGAAGGCGTAACCGTCTGCGGAAGACGTAAGAAACAAAAAAGAAACATACAGCACGTACATATTATCTGGGAAAACCACTGTTACCATACAGTTTGAGTACCAGATTTGTTTCGCTCATTCAACTTTTGTGGAGGACTTGGCGTGTTTATCACAGATCGACATCACCAAGATGACGTATTGCTGCCTCTTAGGGGAGCCACAGTGGTCATTATCATTCATCACAACTGTCCAAACGGGAGGCTCCACCTGAAAGCATATTGACTGTATTCTATTGACTTTGTCCACTGTTAATCCTCATCACTCTGTTGGTTCTAATATTCATTGCTGCCTATGGCCTTCACTGCTTCTCACCGTTAACAGACATGTCAGACAAACAGCGCATAGGATGTCACAATCTTCCACCGACAGTTCCAGATCCACCTGCATATGTAGATGCTCCTCATTATTCATCAGGCACCATACCAAAACAGAAACGGAACACAGACCAAAATCCATCATCCTCAAACAGCACATCAGGACGAACCACATCAGCATCACCACCGCCAAAGAAGACATACGATCAGCAACTCAGAATCCGATAATGAATTCATGGACATCATTGATCAAACTGAACCAGCGAACACTCATTAAACAACTTCTACTTCCTACTCACTTCTGCTAACCGGATATGATTCAAAATTTCAGACTCCAAAGATCCTACTAAATCAATTTCTAAAATATGTCAAGCTGTCTCAAGACTCATACCAACTAGAAACGGCATCATAGTACAATCTTCTGACCAGCAACTCGCAACAAAAATCCGTAACAAACACAGTTTTCAGACCTTTGGCCAAACTGCAAAACTTACTCGTTTTGCCGGCACTCGTCCTACTAACATAAACCAACGTATCGTGGTGTCAAGAGCACTTCACCACCATCGTCATCTAGCACTATAACCCAAATCAATGATTATGAGCAAAACTCATAATAATCCCAAATTGATGAAATAAGAAATAAAGATAAATGATTTAAGCAACAAATAGACCCACTTCCTGTTTGAGTTCCTACTTCCATTAAAATCCCTTCTCTATAGAGGATGTACCCCTCGAACGGGTGCTGGTTACTGCCAGCAATAAAAAAATACAGCCTGTAGAGGGGGATATTTATACTTTCCACTTTTCAATAATAGTTTTATCCTTTCTGCCTGCGTTTATCTTTAGTGTTAGACGTAGTGGAGGGCTTTTCTGTGGTTGCAGAAAGGGGCTGAGAAGCACTGATGCGATCACGGATAAGGTTCTCTACTGTTTTTAGAGGTGTAGTCCCAGTACAGGTTAGACTTGGGGCACGCCATATAGGAAGTTATTATTTATTTCAACATCCAGAACGAAATCACGAACGACCCTGAGAAGTATTTTTCTCTACCGCACAGCGACAGCAAGGATATATACAATTTTAATGTATTATTTATACTATTGAGAAGAAGTCCTGTTACAAATTTTGAATACATATTCTCTCATCTTCATTCGCTCTCAACGTAATTTTGAGTAAATTCTTTCTCACAATGTGAATGTGTTTCTCTCAATTTCGAATAAATATTTTCTCATTTTTCTAGCTCTCGTAACGATTTTGAGTGATTACCTTCTCAAAACTTGGAAATAAATGTTCTCAATTTTGACTAACTATTGCCTCAGTTTCGTAGCTCCGGAGCTATCTTTTGAGTCATTCCGTTCTCAACATTTTGAGCATATCCTTCGTCAATTTTGAATATATTATTTGTTCTCATTTCTGAAAAATAGTCCCAACTTTTCTCATTTTTGAGCCAAAATTTAAACTCATTTTCCAGTAGTTTTACCTCATGTTTGAGACTTTTTTTCATTATCTGAGAAATATTTTCTCATTTTTGAGCACCATCACTTGTTCAAAATTCAGCAAAATTTAGTCGGAGCCAAATTGAACCGAAAATTTTCTGAAATTCGAGTTTTTTTTTTGAATAAACCTTTTTAACATTGTAGACTTGTCCTTCGTTGCTACAGAAATTCTATTAGTGTTCTTACCATTCCTGTCAAGCACTAATCTCGAATCAAGGAAGACACTTATTCCATACCACTAGTCAATAATTTAGTCTCCATCATTCTGCATGACTGACTTCCATCGTTCAGCGAACTTCGCTATCCTTATTTGTAAAAATCGACCGGTTTCTTGGCGAACTAATAATCAAGCTAAGAGTTCCGTGCCGCATCGATGTACAAGAATCTGCCACGCAGTGCGTTTGACAGTACATGATACAAAACTTGTCCGAAGGCGCGAGGTCTTGGCAGTATGTTGAATATTGTAAAGGACTGTTTTCATTATGGTTGTATTGAGATACCTGGCGTTGTCCATCTGGAGAATTACAGGATGCAGTCTTGCTGGTCGTATCTCCGCAATAGTCGCCTGAAGTCGATGTAATTGTTTATAATACAGTGCAGCATTTATTGTTATATTCCTGGGGAGCAGCTAAAAATGAATTATTCCATTTTGTGCAACTAAATGGACAACAATGCCTTAGTCGGATGCAGTTCACTTCTCACACGAGATGTTCAATTTCTGTTTGGGCTGATTCATTGTTTCATGTGCGTGTGACGTTGTTGTACAGGCACACCGTGTGACGGTCTGTTTTCGTCACAAGGGCCAATTCTGGACAAAACAGGTTGATATTGTTGCCGAGGAGAGCGATGACGAACGAGTAATGAGGCACGGATGGCTACACGTTGCTTTTGGTATTGTTCTGAACATGTGGGGAACCCACGCATTAAGTTTCTCCATTTCCGCATGGAGTGTAAATGTCTCTCTGTGTGGCCAATTCCCGTATCGTTTGGTGTGGAACCGCTTGAATTAACACGCTAAAATGACCATCATCGGAAGTTTATTTTCGTCATTCTTGAAACACGCATACCAAATGCTAATCTTCTCATTAATGGGGTTATCGCCATACACTGCACAAATGTTTTGGCGGTCTCCGAGTCTGGCCAAGGCCACCTAGATAATAAGGCCTAACGGCTAAAAAATCACTTCACCATCAGAAGGCCATACAGAGTTCCATTGATTAAATTTTAGTAATTTGTTCACGCATATTCTGTTGAAATGTGAAGCTAAATAAGCCACATACATATCAAGATACTTAGATATAAACCCCGTATGTGTTAAATGATAGTTTATCTACTAGCCAAATGAAACACGTGTTTTAAGACCCTCCATTACGTGTAACATGTATTTCAATGGACTATTCACCCAAATCGTAAGCAACATAAGTTTGTATGAAAATGAGCCCTAAAACCCATATAATTCCCAAAATGAGCCCTAAACTTGTATTGACTGGTTGAAATGGGCCATTTGCCCGGAACCATTCCTCGTAAAGAGCCAAATAAAATAAAATAGAGAAGTGAATCGTAACTATAAACCATGTAGCGTTAATCTGTATTTGTTCCCAGATTGACTAAAACCGTGAAGGTTAGGTTTTTGTTAGTTTAACTAAACTAAAATGAATTAAGTTGTCATTTCCTGAGTTTATGTTCGTTATGAATCGGATCCAAAGGCATTTTTGATAGTATTTCGTCAGTCGGGGGAGTATGTAAAGTCCATCCTTAACATTACGTACTCGTATATTGCCTAAACATACTTGAGAACTACATTCAACAAAAATTATTTGTGTTAATGGACTGGACTGACTGTGAGCGTATGCTTGCATGTTGCAATGACTGGAACGATCCAAATTGACCACATTGAACGGGAATTATTTATAATAGTTTCTTTGTTTATACATCACTGACTTCAGGTTTTGTAAAATTAGGTTAAAGTATTTTATAAATACTAGCTAAATTTACGCTTATGTAAGAGAAACTCGAACTGAACCGTTAGGTGCAAGCTATACTCAAACCATGTATGATATTGAGAACTGTGTTTCTTAGTGCCCGGTATAAAAATGTCTAAAGGCAATAAATAAAATTCAAATGTATTTATTTTTGGGATTGACACCATTACACGAACTCAAACTACTAATTTAGTCATCAGTAACTATATATTCTTATGTTTATTTCAGTAATGATACGTGAACTACATTAAACGTATTAGTTAGAATGACACCAAACAAACGCAATACATATATTTATACTTATTCAAGTATAAGCTGAAATTATTAAATTTCCGTTCGATATTGAACTTTTCTAACGATGCAGTAAGTTAACTTACTTAGGAAAAGAGAATAAATAAATTTTCTGTTATTTTATTGAACTTGTGTTACAAAGTGGAACATAACATATTTAATAATCATGTTTACTTATCTATTCTCATTAAAAGTAGGAAACAATATTCCATAAATTACGATATTGAAACACACATTTCATACTTCCCACCGTATCGTTGAAACTCTATCTTGGCCTCACGGAAGTGACGTATTCAGGGCGGATTGGTTCAGCTTTAAAGCCTTATATTGTTCGGTAGCCTCGGTCTGGCACACCTTGATTAGGTTGAAACAATATAATGTGTCAAAAATGTTCATTCTTCTCGACATGACACAGCATGTTAAATCACCTGCAACAAAATACCAATACATATCGTTGATGGTTCAACCTGGAGTGGATCAACAAAGGACTATCCCACACAGCACCAGAACGTCAAATGAACATCAATTAGACGCATTTATGCCATCAATTTTCGTCCATAGGACGTCCAATGAAGGAGCCAAAGGCAGGTTGTATACCACCTTAGAAAATCTTGAATACTCAGTTAATTTTTTATATCTGAAAACACAGGAAATACTCAGGGAAATATATAATTTATAAGAAACTCAGGGAAATTTGTGAGGTGGACCTGTTCACAGTTGCTAAGAGCACTTCCCCGGCAAGCAGGATGTCGTGTGTTCGATTCCCACTTCTGACCGAATTTCTCAAATGTACTTAAAATCATTTTCTAAAGATTTTTTTTTCACTTCTGAAATACCAATAATGGACAAGTTGTTTGGACTGGGTGGTGGTGGAATTAAAAAAAAATTGTTCGCGCATTATTTACATATTCCACTATATTAACAACTCAGAATTTGAAAAAAAAAAACAACCATGAAAAAAGCTAGAAAATTCAAGGAATATAAAGTCACAAAATTAGTAGACACCATGCGAAGGACGTCTTTAGGACGGCCAAAGTAGACTCGCCTGTGGATGTCCATATCACGTATGATTATGGACAAGAACGGACTTTCCAGTAACATGACGGCCTGAGACAAAGATTCCATAAATTAACAATTCCGTGTTGAAGGATGAAAAAGCTTCCTCCAAGCGGGACGCGAGCATGGATCTTTGCGCTAGAAATCCGACGTCTTACCAACTCGGCCACACTTCCACGGATAAGTAAAGTTTTAAACAATATAGAAGGTCAGGAAACACGGTTGTAGGAACTCTGAAGACATAAAATAAGTTACACTGACTACTTATACATACTACCTTATACGTTTTAATCAAATTTCTAACATTCATTCCATACCAAATCAATACATTTCACGCAAAAGCTGGCTTCATTTCTGCATGTGCACGAGAACGTAATTCTCAAGTAAAGCGATATTGTATCAAGGGGGTCAATTGGACCAGTATTAATGGACACAAATTATTGTCCCACACGGCACCCATATGGAACCCATATCTTTGGACTACTTGGGATATGTCATCCTTAATTTTCTGTATATCTTCCAACTACTTTGAAGAAAAGTAATGTAAATATACCCTCGTATATTTTTCATTTTTATTAGCATTATTTTATTATTTGGATTAGTATTTAAATTTTGGTCAATGAATGGATATGAGGTATTTTTAGGACCTGAACTCAATGCAAGACATCAAACAATGATATCAGGGTTATGAGTAATAAACAATCATTCCATTCCCACGAGATTCGAACATCGTAATCATGTAGAAGCATATAACTCAATCTAATATTGGTAATATGAACATGGAGGCACGCATGTTACTGATATGAACTCGAGTAATTCCACCTGCAAGTCGAAAAACCTGAGAATCTGACTGAATTACTGAATATTACACAGGAAATCAAGTGATAGTAACTGAATAGTGTTACTCAATTAATAATATGTACGTAGAGCCAATTTCATGAGAATATTAACACCTGCATCTGACAAGTGAGTTTATGAGCGGAAGAAGAACTATCATCTTAAACAAACATGAGATCGCCTATTTATTATTCCTAACACATCCGGAAATACGTGACAGGTCATCGAGATCAAATGTGATCGTGACCACCGCTGAGAGGTCCACTTCTGTCCAATTTCCAGAACCTAATTCCTTCCGAACCGGGATCCAAATTTCCCAATAGATAACTTATACTGTAATCTAGCATTACCCAGTATTAATCTGAGATCGCCTGTTCGACAAGCACGTTCCATACTTGAACGAACCGTGCGAGGGTTCAGAGGCAGAGGGGCGTAAACCTACTTCCCTGCTAGAGTCAGAGGGGTGTATCATAAAATGCGTAGAAGTAGGGGTATACAAATAGGTGAAAAATGGCCGCTGTGTTTAAGCAGGGGAGGGGTGTTTTTGCACTGGTCTTGCAAGCTTACTAGGAAGTGAAGTTACTTCACTTTTGGATGTTGTAGCCTTTTATGGTTATTTTCAGAAAGAGTACATCAATTTGTTTAATCTTATCATTTTATACTTCTTTGGATTTTCCTGGCCCTTCGGAGAAGTCGAACTAACCTAAACATAGCATATCGAAATCTTTTGTGTTTGTTTTATTAACTGAATAATATATTATTAATTTGAGGACTAACATATCTTGATATGAAATTAATTCGACGTTGAGGATATAATTTTGTTTATTTTACGGAAAAAACTTGTAGAATCATACCCGGCAAATGTGGCTGTGTTTTCCGACAACGGAGAGGAATGATCTCCCGTGAGTTGTTTGCTGAACACCTTTTGTAGAACTAAGAAACACGCTTTGAAATTTATGTTACCTTGAAAAGTAAGTCACCTCGCGGACTTGTTATTTTCTGCAGGTGTTCACTGAAAAGCGAAACTCGGTGATTGAGAAGGGTTGAAGAGGATTAGTGTACAGCTGAGATGATAATACTATTTGATTGACATTTCAATATTTTAACAAAGGGCTTCATTATTTGAACGCGGAGCAAGCTGTGGTTTGTTATTTTAACAAAGGCTTTTCTTGGAATTGATGAAGCATGCTAGGACTTGTTACTTTATGCAGATGTTTGCTAGGAAGCCTGTGACTGACAGGGGATAATAGGATTTTTCTCATTCTAAGAAGATAATACGAGTACCCTATGATTGACATTTCAGTATTTTCAGAAAAGGACGTATTTACTTCCACGCGGAGCAAGCTAAATCTTGTTATTTTTTACAAGGGAGATTTCTATCTTTCACATCTTTGATATTCAGAGGAAGTTGGGACTTGATATTTTAACAGTTGTTCAGTGACCTACTTAAAATTTTACTGCTTCGTTGAGTTTTAGCTATGATATAGAACAGTTGTCATCCACCAGGCCCTTCTTCGAGGATTCAAGTGTGAATGAGAGTGAAGATCCTGTTTTAACCTTGGCAGATTTTGAATCAACATATGCTGGTACATTCCTCAGTACTTTCTGGTCAAGTTTGGAATATTAGTGTAGTTCTGATGATGAATATTCTAAGTGCGAAGGAAAGCAAAGATTTGCTCGTGGAGAATTAACTGTTATCTGCAGCCATGTGTCGAGATAAATCCGCGTCAACTTTAGAAGTAGAATTTGTTTCGAACAGCGAAAATTAACTATATACTAAAATTGTGACTGAGACCGATTGTGTTCTTGAATCTATATCTGATGTCCTCTGTCGACCGTCAGGTTTGAAAAGAAGTATTGACTCTTGTCGCTGTGTGAATAATATAATTGATGAACTGAGTATTTACGAACCGGATTGAAGTGACTGGATGGTGGGTATGGCGACCAGATATGGTGGGAAACAAACATATTCCAGGGCGGACAAAAAACAGTTTTGCTGTCTGGCAGTTAGTAGAAGCATCTACAGACGCTACGGGAAGTAAACACCGAACAAAAATATAATGGTGAGGGGAAGCAGCATCTCCATTACCACTCTGAGGCTGAAGATGAGTGACATCGATAAGGCTCAGAGATGGGCAGACGACAACATCTTGAATGTCTGTCTTTACGGCGAGGTAGTAGTGCTAACAACTCTACACCGCTAAATAGTAAGAGATGACTCATGGACTGTCCTGGGAAATAATATTCCGGAGGTAAACTAGTCCCTCATTCTGTTCTCCGGGTGAGGACTGCTTCAGGGGACTCCAAAAATAAGATTAAGAAATACCTTAGAATAGGAACATGCAACCTACGATCGTTATACAAAACGCGATCTCTTCAGCTGGCTGTACGCGAGACTGAGAAGTACGTCCCGGACATATTAGCGATACAAAGTCCGGTCAGAGGGTCAAGATAACATCCGACAGGGCAAGTACATCTACTATGGGGAACAGGAGTCTCACGATTTTCGAACAGGATACCTCAGTAAGAACAATATATTTCCGGCTGTTCAGAATATAGAGTTCGTAAACGAAAGCCTATCGCACTTTACGATATGTACCCGAAGGTGCAATACGGTTTTAATAAATGTCCATGTTCCGACCGATAATGACAAAAATACATTTTACGATGAGCTAGAAAGATTATCTGACCAATTACTGAAATACAATACGAAAATTGTGTGAGGTTATTTCAACGCTAAGGTAGGGAGAGAGGGAAAATAGATCTACAATAGGCAAATACAGCACTCACGAAAAGACCAACAACAATGGAGAAAGACTGATAACTTTCACGATCTCGAAAAACCTACTAGTAAAGAGCACATACTTTTAGCACAAAGACATACACAAATACACATGGGTATCTCCGGATGGCAAAACGCTCAACCAGATTGATCACGTATTAGTAGATAGGCGAAAAACACCAACATAATGGATGTAAGATCTTATAGAAGAGCGGAATGTGACACCGACCATCAGTTAGTGATCACAAAATTAAGTAAAATGATAAGCAAAGGATCAAAAGAACTTAAATTCGAAATTAAACGATTAGATAAGCCAAGCTTAAAAGCAGACGAGCAACATGAAATCTGAAATAGGTTCGAAATTTTAGCCGACTCGAGTAGTAATAAAGAAGAAATAAATACTGAAATTGATATAAGTAAGATGTGGTAGGCATTAGTGATACAGTGAATGGCGTGGCGGAAGTGAAGGCAGCGATGTCTTAGTAATAAAAGCTATGAAAATACCAGCCACTACAGTAACGCGAAACTCAATGAGACACGCGGGTTAAGCGAGAATGTCTGGCGGAGAAGATCCAGGAGATAGAGAAAACTGGGAACAAAAATAACACGAGATCTATATAAAGAGGTAAACTCATTAAAAAAGGGTTACCATCGAAGGTCATGGATGATTAGAAATGAACACGGATCCGACTAAAATAATGAATGGGTGGAAAGGTTATTTAGCGAAAATTCTTAATGCACACAACGGAGAACAAATAGAGGAATTTGACATCTATACCGCAGAACTGTGGATACCAGAACATAGCGAGATCGAGATCGAAATGTGGATAAAGAAATTTAAAAATTTCAAATCGGCGGCAATAGACAATATTCCAGCAGAACTAGTGAAAGCGGGAGGAACCGCAATAAGCCCGGAATTGCATAAATAGATAAACGCTTTTTTGGAGAAAGAAGGAGTTTTCAAAGCAATGAAAAACCTGTATAATAGTTCCAATTTATAAAAAATGCGATAAATCGGACTGTAATAATTACCGCGGAATCTCGTTACAAGTATTGGTAATATACTGCTAACTCGCTTAAATGTATACGTAGATGAAATACACTCTGGTAATATACTGCTAACTCGCTTAAAGTTATACGTAGATGAAATAATTTGAGATCACCAATGTGAATTTAGAAGAAATAGATCAACGTTGGACCAGATTTTCGACTTGAGAAAAATCCTAGAGAAGAAATGGGAATGCAGTGGGAATTTTTATCAGCTCTTCATTGATTTTAGGAACGCTTATGGTTCTATTAAAAGGGAAAAGCAATGAGTATTCTGGTACAATTTGAAATTCCGAAGAAACTTTTTTTAAATTGTGAAAATAATTCTTAGCTACCCCATATGCAGAGTATGGGTAGGTAATAATATATAAGAAAGTATCAAGTTTCGCAACGGATTGCATCAGGGTGATGCCTTGTCACCACTACTGTTTAACTTTGCTTTAGAATATGCGATTTTTAAAATAAAATATGCCAAAAAGAGACTAACATTGAATTGGTTTAATCAGCTATTCGTGTACGCGGATGATGTAGATTTGATAGGGGAAGATATAGAGGCACTACAAACTAACACCGGTGTCTTAGTAAAAGCATGCGATGATATAGGTCCACATGTAAACATAGAAAAAACAAAATACATGATAATAGGCTGAAACACAGGAAATAACGGAAATAGCCACATAACAATTAAGAATGAGAACATAGAGAAAGTAAACAAATTAAAAGACAGAAGCATACGTAACAAGCAAAAACGAGGTAAGGGAAGTATTAAAAAGTCGTTTAGTATCGGGCAACGCATGTTTCTATTCAGTTCAGCAACTCCTAACCTCGCAATTAATATCAAGAAAGTTGAAATCGAAAATATAGGAAACGGTTATTCTGCCTATAATACTTTACAGTTGTGAAAATTAGTGTAGAAAATCAGACGAACATAAATTGCAAGTGTTTGAAAATAAGGTCTTGTGAAAGATATACGAGCAGAAACAGGACGCGTTGACTGGGGAATTGGGGAGACTGCATAATGAAGAACTTCATGGAATGTACGACTCACCCGATGTAGGAATAATGAAATCGCGACGACTAAGGTGGGCAGGCCATGTAGCTCGGATTGGAGAAAAAGGAAAATTATGTTCCATTTTGGTCGGAAAGCCGGAGAGAAAGAGACCGAGGCGACGTTGAGAGGACTATTACAAGAGATATTCGAGAAGTACGTGTTTGTTTTAAATCTATCTTGATCATGACCAGAATAGGTCCCAATGGCTAACGTTTGTTACTACGGTGATGAACTTGCAAGTTCTGTAAGCCATAGAGTAAGTAAGTAAGTAAATGCATTTACGAAACCGTTGGAAATTGGAAATGCACAAAATTTCATCTTATGTGTCTATAGTGTTATTATAATCTTAATAATCCGTTCAGACATCGTTGTGTTATTCGATCTGTAGGTAAACAACACGATTTAAGGAGTCGTACGTGGAAAGTGATGATGGATCCTATTTATAGGTTTTAGAAATGTATAACGCTTATATATTAAACATGAACATTTTTATAATATTGACATTTTTAAATATGCTTTACGCGGTTTACTTTGACTTACACTGAAAAATGTAACTCTTACTGACAAAGGAGAAATGAACTAAGATTCGGTTCTTTTAATTTGGAAATGTAAAGTTTCAAATTCGTTATGTAATTTTCTTTTGTCCTGTATTTTCTGGTGGAGCTTAGTCTCTGATCTTGATACAATTTTGAACCCGGGCTTCCTACAGATACCATTAGAATTATTTATGATTTTCTTCTCATAATTGAGCTTCACCAAATTATAAAAGTCGTCAAAATGTATAATTTGGCTAACACTGAAATTTAGTGTAATATCCCAAATTTTGAAAATAGGAATAATTTCGCTCGTCTAAATTCTTTATCTTTATACAAATATTTATTAGTTCCAATCCAATAAATATAGGAGTCTCCTACCCTTGTTTGACTTCGCTAGTCAAATATGCTAACAGTCCCCTATAGGAAGATTTCTCATTTTTCTGTTTAAGACAGTATCTGTATCTGTGTAGAACACATTTATATCCTCACTGTTTCTAACACGCCATATAACTTTAATTTAGCCCATGATGAAATCAAGGCAGAAATAATAATATTAGAAAAGACAAGAAGAGTATTAACATTATCTTTATCCTTGTATGTTACTAGCAAGGCATTCGTACCGACAAGAAGTAAATTTTTAATTTCAAAGTGGGTGTAGGAAAAATATACAAGAATGATTTAGCATCATTGACTACTCTGGTCTGTGTTAAATTACTTCTCTCTGTGTCCACTTTCCAAACAGAAAATTTCGAGTATTGAAAGCACAAATGTCATATGTCCAATTTGTCTCAATATTGACTTTGTCAGCTATTTCGATAGCTTGATACCTGGTATGTCAGGTGCACAATTATCAGATGTCCACTGTAAATAGCTCATATACACAGTGAACAGTTGTCGCAAAGCTCAAACTCTCTGCTTTGCTAGGGAACACTTATCGTGAGTCCGAACATATGGTAAGTGTGCACAATCTTTATGATAGTATTTACTTACAAAGATGGCGTTGTCAGGAAAGAGTTGTGTGATTGCAACGTTAATAGAACTGGTAACAGGTTGCATCAGAGGAAGTAAACAATGGGGAAGTCTCCCCCTCCCCCTCCAGGTCGCCGAAGTATTACACCTTTATTTGTACTAATACAATTGCTCACCAGATGGTCTTTCAAACTCGACCAAATGAATGTTTGCCCACGACATGGCAAAAGGCGCAGTTGACTACTGAATTTAGGATCTGTGGTTTTCCAGCCTTCAGAGGCACTATTGTGGAATGGACGACTTCCCCAATGCATCATTCAAGTAATGAAACAAATGAATAACATCATGAAAATAATGAAACAAATGAGTAATAGCAGTGCGCTCTATAGTAATACCTGGAATCATCATTCAATGTTAAAATATTTTATTCATATTAGTTTGCGTTTAACTCCGGAATTACGACGGAAAACAAGAAACGGATCGACCAGCAATAATACATGTAAAAATACGTCACTGGTTACTTCGTCAATGACGGCATTTGTTCAATTCCGTTGATTCAACCTGTTAAAAGGTCTATAGCCGTGGTGTGACTGTGGAGAACAGTTTGCTGATTATTGTCCGTGTGTTGGAGAAAAACCATCCATTGCAAGGTAAGGTGTAACTAGAAACTGTTGTGAACCACGAGTAATACGTTCTGCATGTTTTGCAGTCACGTTACCTGCGAATGCGTTGAAAAATGTCTGACATTAAGAGACTAACAGACTGCCAAATTCTATCTGTGCTATTTGAGGAGACAGGTGTTGTATCACTAACTGTAGGTGTGACTGCGACAGACTCAACAGTGAACAATCAAGCGTCCGTAAATGACAATAATAATCTCTGTGCAACAGTTTCTATAGAGAATAGTGTGAACATAGCGATTCCTCTGGAAATTCAGCTCTGGATCCACCAAGCGGTGTGGATGAAAGTTTGTCCAACATTACCGATTCTGATCACGATCCAGATTATGTTCCTTCTGATCATGGCTGTAGTGAAAGTACCGGTGACAATGAGGATCATGAACCTGGACTGCTTCAGAATACTAAACCCAATGCTCTTCACGCTACAGAAGCTGACAACAAGGTAGCTCAAAAGGAAGACGCACCTCAACCAACAGGACTCGAAAGGAAAGCTGCGCCTGAGAAGTGGAAAACAATGTCCGAAAAATGTCTAGAGCTGCGGGAAAAGAGTACATCACTAGGAAAAATAAAGTAGTGAAGGAAAGGAAAACAAAGCCTGTGGACTGTAGTAAATGTCGCTTCCAATGTGGTTCCATTACAGAACAGCGGCAGTTATTTTTTTAGGAATACTATTCCTTAGCAGACACCAAACGCCAGAAAGATTTTATCTGTACTTCAGTTACAGAATCTTCAGTCTTATCTGTACTTCAGTTACTTCAACAAGACATCGAAGTAGAAAGAATCAAGTGACGAAACAGAAGACGAAAACCCTCATTTATGCTTTCATTATTAATTGTGTTAAGAAGCGTGTATGCCGTAAATTTTTTGGCCACACTCAGCATCAGTGAACTGCTGGTATATAGTGCGCTGAACTACAAAGGTGCCGGAGGTGTATACACTGGGACTGATGGCCGTGTTGGGAAAGTACCGAAAAACAAAATGCCTGAAGACCAGTTACATCATATTCGAAATCATGTAAACATGTTTAAACGAATGGATCACCACTATTGCAGACACAACACATCCTTGCAGTATTTATCGCCGGAACTCAATCTTTCCCAGCTATATCGTATATACAAAGATGATTATTGTGTCCGCAAAGGAATTTCACCTGTTAAGGTACACGTGTATCGAACAGTTTTTATTAATGAATTTCGTTTGAAATTTTTCATCCCTAAAAGGGATCAGTGCATCCCTCTACAACAACTATAATTCAGCTGTCGGCACAGAAAAGGAAGAACTGAGGACCAAGTGGGAAGAGCATAAAGCGCGAGAGCAAGAAGCGATGGACAGCAAAGAGGAGGATAAGGAAAAGTCAAGGAGTGATTTCTCATTCCGCTGGGTGTCATTTGACCTGCAGGCAGTGCTGTCAACTCCATATTCCCAGGACTGTCAAATCTACTACAAAAGGAACTTATCTGTGTATAATTTCACGATTTATGAGAGCCCTATTGCACAAAAATTTTGTTACCTATGTGACGAGACAGAAGGGAGAGGAGAGGCATGCGAAATCAGTACAGCACTTGTTGTGTACCTACGTGTTCAGCATATGTGAAACACGTTCTCTGTTATACTGATATATGCGGGGGCCAAAACAGAAATAAGTTCGTAGCAGCAGCCCTTCTTTCCATCGTCCAGACTCATCCTACATTGGAAACAGTTGATCTAAAATTCATGGAATGTGGCCATTTATTTAGAGGCTGATTCCATTCATGCTACAATTTTGAAAGCTCGTAAGCATGACAAATCTACACTCCAAGAAAATGGGAACTCTTGATTCGACATGGTAGAACCCATTCACGAAGTTACGTTGTTCAGAAACTTGATCACACAGTATAAGGACTACACAACCCTTGCTACAGAAATCATGAAGAATCGTTTGAAAAATACAGACGGGGAAACTCTAAAATGGCTACTATTAAAATGCATGAGATTTGAAATTTGATGATACCTTACATCATTCAGTACAAGTATCGCATCAGGTCAGACGTGGATTTCAAAGCACTCAGCACTCTACCCCGGGGAAAACCAAAGAACATCGAAAACCTCAGTGTGATGCAGCTCTACATGGAACGTATACCCATTGCAGATGTCAAAAAATGGATTTGATGTCTTTTCTGGAGAAACATGTTACTCCAAACGACTACCGTGTGTCCCTCCAGTTCCAGAGTGCCTACAATGCCTTTGCCAGGTGTTGATGACAGTGAAGAAGAAGATGAGTGTATTTCATACTCTATCTTCTGCTCGTGTTGTTTGAACTAGTTTCCTGCATAACTCAGTTCTTTTTGTCATCATAATACACAATGTTTCTTTAAAAGTTAATACGTTTTATTATTACTAAACCCCTATGGATTGATCATTATGTCCCAATTCAGTACTAATGCTAACGAGCACACATATAATATGTCCAAACAGAAGCTGTAACTAAAGTTACACATAACATATTCAATTTCAGTAGCATGCATCAAAAAGCCAATAACATGTTTAACTTAATCCCCAATTTTCAACTATTTCAGTCACGATCCTGATTTTTGCTAATATTTTGAAACTTCGAAACAGTCTCCTGAAAAATTTAGAAAACTGGACATATGACATTTGTGCTCTCAACACTCGATTTATTAAAAAAGGCGATATAGCGCAAACCAGTTTTCCTTTATGCTTATACAGGGTGTAACTTAATTAATGTAACAAACTAAGGGAGGTGATTCCTGAAATCAATACAAGATAAAGCCCTCTAGCATATTCTCGAATTCTGTTTTGTGTAACAGATGGTGTTGCCAACGTGAAATCCAAAATCGACTGTTGACAACTGTAACTGAACAGAAATATGTGTACAAATTTCGGGAGGTGATTCTCAGATCAAAACAAGAGAAAAGTCTTCTGGCACATTCTCCCGAAGTTTGTCCACATCTTTCTGTTCAGTTACAATGATCAGCAGTTGATTTTGAACTCCAAGTTTGACATCCCTGTATCTCTTACACGAAGCGTAATTCCAGAATATGCCACAGGACATTTTTCTTCTTCTGATCTCAGGAATCGCCTCCCGAAGTATCTCTACATCTTTCTGTTCAGTTACAATTGGCAACAGTAGATTTTGGATTCCACTTTGGTAACCTTTTATCTCTTACACGAAGCCTAATTCGAGAATATGCCACAGGATAGTTTTTCTTGTTTTGATCTAAGGAATCACCTCCCGAAGTATGTATACATCTTTCTATTCACTTACAATTGTTAACAGTCGATTTTGGACTCCAATTTGGCAACCCGGTATCCCTTACAAGAAGTGTATCTCTTACGGCATCTCTTACATAATCTTCAATAGACCTTCGCTTTACCTCCTCGGTAGTGCAATAAGATGGAAAACTATAGGATTATTTCTTCATTTGTAAGAAGTTATTAACATAATTTTTAAGTAACCCCACTGTCATTTTAAACTCGTCAATAGCTTACGTCTCAAGTACGGAATAACATTTCTTGAGACTTATATTCAATTCAAGCGTACAAAATGTGCCAGTGAAGATACATTTGTCCACATTGTGCTTACATTCATTACTATTCATTTCCTCCATACAACGCCGACAGAGGCCAAATACGAGGCATCCGTTGGAATTATATGGAAGAAGTGGAATAGCAAGATTTTAGGGATGAAGAATCTTACATAAAACAATTCCGTTCAATCTCCTTGGGTCATCTTCGTGTTCAGCCGTATGAATCGGAACCGTTGCCAATATATTCCATATATTTAATCACTGCACTCCCATTTTACCCTGAGGGTTACGTTGTCGATACCTGAACGGGGTAAGTTGGAATACTATTTCCTCTAAATATAGAGAAGGAAAACATTCCATCGCACTGGCACCAACCGTACTTACCTGAAGTAAACAATGAAATCATGTAGTCTTTTGATTAATTAAGGCTAAAATCTCATTTACTGCCTCTGTGAGTATACGGACATCATTCCTGCAGTAGTCTACCATTTCTCCCAGGTTAAATGAAAGTGTCTTTCCAAAGTCCATTCCGTTCACTTTCAAATTTAACACCAACATACAAAATTTCAAATTTTGGCCTATAATAATCCTGATATATGTCTAATAAAAATGGGAAATCTCCTTTCTTCAAAGTTTCGCTCAAACCCATGGTAATGCGTAATTTTGATAATTTAACAGATATTAATAAATACGTATCTGTAAAAATATTATTTTGGACGCTCATCTGGATAATTCTAGCCCCTTGCCTTAATATCCGAGGAGTGATTTGTTCTCTTTCAAGGAGTGCACGCGCCACAAACACGGAATCAAATCTTGATGCATTATGGACCAGGCCTACAGCTGTGTTAAATCTTGACGGAAAACATGTTTGACAAATGTTTCAATGGTGTAGAAAGAAAAGTCTCGCTCACCTTGTAAGTTACCACATTGAGAAAATTTATAATCTTCTTCCATAAAGTTTTACATTTAAACAGCGATGCGAGGGAAAAATGTTTGGTCGCTGTTTTAACTTTTTCATTCTTTTAAGTAGCATAGATTCAATATCATATATTACGTAACAAAAATTAGTTTCATGTTTTGGTTTACATTTTGCTCGGGATAGAAATTATCTTTAACGTACAATGTGTAGATAGTATAATAACGATCTCCACATTCGTGGTTTTTTCAACCTTTCTTCGGTTATCGACTTTAACAGCACTGTGCAGATAAAGTTTGAGGTAGTAACATACAGGTTTTCCCTTCCACTTTACGCTATGATTCCGATAGGATGAAACCGAGGGTAAAGTACCTAAACAACTAGTTCAAGTCTCTCCTCGTCAGAATCATTTTGAAAATCATGATATTCCTCGCAGTGTTTGCATAAGTATTCATATTCATGTTTGTTACGAAGGTGTATATTTTTTAAACAATTACGACAATAAGCTCTCTGTTTAAATCAGGTTGTAATAGTCTCGGTAACGTTATAATGCTGGTGATGATAAAACAATTCTCCCTGGGCTGCATATTACCACTGTAAAAACATAAGGAATATCTGCTATTGGGTTTTAAAGCATATACTATTTGAAATTGGTGTCCATAATAGTTTCGAAATTTATCCGCATCATCAAGACTTCCACCCAGAGACTTAATATCAATATTTGCCTTCTACATAGGGGTTTAACTTCCTTTCCCCACTTCACACGATGCCTTCTCATATATCTTACATTAGAAAACTCTCCGCTTTTACTTACTTCTCTACAAAAACTAAGGCCCTAGTTAGGCAGTCGTACAAATTAGCATCTAATTTAAGGACTGGAATAATGTGACTTTGTAAGTACTCCTCAAAGGGTAGATACTTATCATTATTCTTTTCTCTGTCTGTCCTTGTCCTCTTATCGGGTCAGATATGTTTACTTTGATAACGTTATCTGCAAGTAAGACATTTTCATTTTAATTTAAAACTTTCTCAATGGATCGTAATGTGTGTTCTACGTTCATGTGGATTCATCTACGGCAAGGAATAAAAACGTCCGTACCGGTGACGTCATTCGATGTTTTCAAGGCTGAATCCCATCCAGGACTCGGTGTCTGCAAAAAAATCAAATTATCTCATGCAAACGAGAATAACTCCTCAACATACTAAGCTTGCGTCAAGTTGGATGTACCTAATTTAGTGCATATGGAGGCTTCTGCACCTTTCAATGGAAAATTACCAAAACCCCACTTAGGTTCAGAAATAATTTTAAAGTAATCTCGCCCTGTCCCCTGCTGCAAGAGATCACTCTGCTCGACTTCATCGAGTTTCTCTATAAACTCGTTAATAGTGTCAGCGCCCAATGGACTTCCCCATCCCCCAAAATAAGCATAAGCTTCATCACATAATTCATTGCTCCTAGGTTAAACAAAGACACAGTCTGAATCTAAACAGCAACCATATTGATTGTAAATAGAAGCAGAATGGAAAGCAGGAGTAGTAAAAGCAGGAAGATTAGGGATAGCAGTCCAAGTGGAAGGTAACGGACTGCAGATATGTGGAGCTGTTGTTCCAAACTTGCGTTAGTACAGATGCAACTACATTCAAAGGAGAGGACGTAGTAGTGGAAGTAGGTGAAAGAAGTTGTGGAAATTTTCACAGAAAAATAAGAAGAGGTAGACAAAGAAAAACAGTTTCCAAAGAAGATCGAATTGTACCGGCTGTGATGGATAATATTTAGCAAACCATCTTCGTCGAAATTAACACACTCTTCATTAATATCATCTCTTTCAACCGGAATGAATCCAAATTAGAAAGCTAGATTGGGATGGAGTATTCTCACTTTCTTTTCATCACAAGGATTAGTCAGCAGAAGATAATATTGATAAGTGTTCCTAGCATTTTCAGGAGAATAAAAAACAGCATTGCCTAGAACTATCAAGTCTTCCACGTGCTCGCAGAGTCAAAGACGGAATCAATATTAGAGTGTATATGAATGCGAAGATTAAATGGAAAGTCGAAAGCACCTGTGAGTCAGTACACCTTGCACGCTGACAAGACACAAATCCACCCAGGCCTGAAACGGATTTGGATCGGCAAATCCCTTGATTTTCCTTGCAAGGAGAACGCCATTAGCTTCGGTGAATCCCATACTAACATTCATTCTTCTTCATTAGGTTAAAATGACCGGATTTCCTCAAAATAGTATTCACAAAGTTTATTGAAGATAATACTGAAAACAATACACAGAGTAAAACTTCTGTAATTTAATATTTTTTTCACAATAGCAAAGTTTCAATTCATTTTTAAAAATAACACTTCTTCGTAGTAAAATTATTTTTCACCTGAGATAAGGCCTACCTGTATTATTTAAGACACCAATTCAAGTAAGGGTGAATTAAGCTAGCCTGAGTTACACCACACCGTGATTTTCAGTTTTAGAGCGATACTAAAATTGATAAGGTAAGTTCAGCGCTCATACCTGACTAATACTGAAATCTGGTAAAATTAGTGGAAAATAATAATATTTTTCACCTTCTGTGGACTTGTATTTCTTTAAACTCAAGTTTGTGTCATGTTTCTCCTATGTTTGTCGGAACTTTGCAACAAGTGTACTAAGGTAAATCATGAAAATATGTGTTACTATGGCTAAATAAGAAATAAATACAAAACATTGCTGGCAGAAAGTCACATTATCGTGCATAATACACAAGGTTTATTACTGAGCCAGAACCCCGTAAGGCAGTTTGCGGCACATTCCCAGGTTTGCGATCGGTACGCTGCATGCCACACACGGGCGTGTGGGCTAGTTCTCTTAAAGCTTTCAAGCAAAAACATTGTTTCTTAGTGCACAGTAAACAAAGTAATTTTTCAAACAATAAAGTGTAACTTCAATTCTTAGGACGAAGAGCCGGTTTACCATTAAAATAATTAATATTATTTCGCTTTCAATGTTCACCTATGGCACGTTCTTTCGTTCGTACAAAATTTTAATGCAACAAAAATATTTAAACTTCTATTGATTAATCATTAACAATTGCAGTTTCAAGTGACCACCATAATCTTTTTAATTTTAGGGAGATGGTACTGCAGCTGCAGTGGTAATTCAACAAATAAATACAAACTTTTGGTGGCTTCCAAACGGTTAAAGAATTAAGTATTACAAATCAGGAGCGCATACATTAAAGATATTAAAGAAGAAGGCTTCGGGTTTATCGGCCATACTAACTGAAATGTTTCATTACATCAGCCAGCAAAACAGGCTTCTTTACGAACGAAAATATTAACATTGCAATACAGATATATTGTGCAGTCCAATAAAAAATTTCAACGTGTTCAACTAAACTGCCACTGATTAAGCATTAACTTTTCCAGCTTCACGTGAACAGTTATTCTCACAGAAATTTAAATTTAGGGGGTGCGGCGTGGCTAATGAAATAAGTACAAAATTTCAGCGGAATGCAAAACGCAAAATAATTGAATAGTTCAATTGCTTACTGTTCTATCAGTCTGCGCTATAGTTATCATAATGATTATGATCGTTATGTTAGTCGGTGTCGTGCCATGTAATAATATTAAGGAGGTAGTTACACTAAGCATTTAGTGGAATGCTAGCTTCAATTTATAAATTCTCTAATACCTTCGCGAATGACGGCCTGAGCCATAATTCCACTTAAAATGATATTACATCATATGAAGACATCATATTACGAATACGCACTTTATAATGAAGGAATACTATTGTATACGTTTTTCCCGTTTTCTTAAAATTCGACTTATTAGCGACCTGCCTTAAAGGTCATAAAACTAAATTCTTAACAACAGGCCATATTAACTGAGAATACAATTATTTCATCAGATAAACAATTTATACAATTGTTTACATCCTGCAAGCGGAAATACTGGTTGAGTTTTCCCTAACTTTTAGCAAGCAAATACTAGGAGAGCTGGTATCCGCCCAAGTAAGCAAAATAACACTGGAGTTCGTTTGAAAATACCTAAGAAGGCCAGAGTGATTAATAAAATTAAGAATTGATTAATAAATAAACAGAAATGTATCATTTTCAGAATATATATAGTATAGTGCATATGAAGTGAATCTCTTCTGTAAATAAGTAATAGAAAAAGGAGTCAGCTGGTATTTAAAAGTTCCTATATACAAACATTTAACATATTTCTTTACTCTAAGAAATGAAAGCAAGATGTAAGTTGTACTGTTTCAGGCGCTAAGTCAGCGCCTCTAAGGTTCCAAGTTCCAATCCCGCCTTCTGGCATGCATTTTAGTGGCTAGGTCAAAGTTAATAGAGCTGAATAAATACAAATTTAAAATAGATGAACTTTATCTCTGAAAATAATAACACAGAAATGGTCTTCTCTATTAATGAAAATACAAAAATAGTAGTGGAGAAATGAAATCCCAAAACAAGGTTCAGTATAGCACAAAAACCAACTCTAAAGGCACTCTGACATCTAAGCTTCACAAACACTTCCAAATAGCAATTAGATTCTTTAATAAGTTTATCATATACAGCAACCCTACTTTCGAGAGGGAATATTTTTAGTTTAATTACTTCAAACAATCCTATTTCGTATTGTCTCATCCGAAAATATTTTCCAAATCCTTTTCGAATACGAAACACATGTCAACATTCTCAAAATTGAAAAACAGTTTTCAATGCGAATGTCAATTCCGTATTAGATTAATCTCTTCTACATATTCAAGGAACTCTTAAGAAATAACTAGTTAACGGTTCAACAGCAGATAAACGTTTGGTCACGTTCTGTTCTAATACGATTTCCATCAATAAAGAAATGTACAGTAACCAAGACCAACAAACAAAGTGTACTGAACATTAATATACGAGTCATGTGAGGGAGAATAGAATTGCACTTTACAGTATCAAAAAGTTTCAAAGACAGACAGTTTCCACTGAAATCCTATTTTTGCTGTTAGATTATTGTTGATGAAAAATAAATCCATGCATTTAAAAAATACTTTAAGAAAAGTTCAGATAAGGTTCTGTTTATAATAATTACTAAAGGCTTTTACCTAAGCCAACATTAATTTTCTCTAATACCTTAATACTTCAGTCCTTGTCAGTTATATTTTCTACCAACAAAGCTTTTTCGTTTTTTTTAAATATTCAATTTAACATTAAATATTCAACTATGGAAACAACAGTACACAAGCATTCTTCTTTCATACTTTTTATAAAAAAATGGCTGAAAGTCTGCCAATAGAAAAGAATAACACATCTTCCTCCTGTAACGTCTCGCTGCCAAGGGAAGTCGGGGAAGTGGTACTCGGGGATCTGCATGTGTTATATATCGTTGGAAAGGTCACACCGAGTTCACGTTACCTGTGAAATATCTCGCTTGAATGAGGTCTCTAGGGGGCGTGGCGACCATTTGAAACTCCGAACAATGCATGTACCGAAACACCATGAAACGTTGACAAAATAGGAAACTGTGCTTCAATATGTATGAGACTTGATATACATATATTTAAAAGATGGAAGAGTACGAATCTGACATCACATTTGTAAAATTCAAAATGGCGGACACAAATTAAAAAACAACAAGCTATGGATCTGAAATTGTGTATATAGAGATATTCGACGTCGCTAATTATGAATCTGATACCAAAATTATAAAATTCAAAATGGCGGATCCATTACATCTCAATGACCAGAATCTTCCCATTCGATGCTCACAATCCGGCAAGTTAAATAAGGAACTGGTGGGCGCTTTCTTCCTTAATGTACTAAAACCTAACGTAGATAAATTTTCAGCGAAGAAGGCCATTGTGATTGCCGATACCTGGAATGCTCAAAAGTCAAAGCCACTCTACCAAGATGACCTTGTTGCGATTATATTAAAAATCATTCCACCAGGTTCCACTGCTTTCAAGCAACCAATGGATGAGTTTTGCTTCCATCAGTGGAAACATTTTATGAAACGGTTCACTGAACATGCCTTCCTTACAGGAAACGAAGCACTGCTGCACAGGTGATACAATAACTTGAAAATTCATAGCGTCATTTTGAACCAATTTCAATCGACGCTGTATCGTCCCTTGCTTAAGTACACCTGGTACAAAGCTGGTTTTGGTGTATCGTATGTTCCATTTCAAGGTATAAAGGACATAATTTTTTCTTTCGACGAGCCCATTTGCAAGAAATACTAGCAGAAAGAATCCTGCATTGCATGTTCTTATGTATTTTGTCGTAAAAGCCTGTGTTACATCTGTTTCTTTGACCTCTACCATTATCATTAGTGATTATACACTCTTACTCTCATCCTCTTACACGCATGTAACGCACAACAGTGCATACCTAAAGGGAGTTTAAAGTGTAAAAGCATCATTCGATACCAGAAAGACAGTTGTGGAAGCATAACGCATATTATTATACAAAACGCGCACTTTTTCATTGCCATTGCAATGGGGTTCGAAACACCACTATACGTGGACAAACGTCAGTTTCTAGCTGAAAGGCCTGCTGTATACTACAACAAACTCCCTCTGTATTATCACGAATGACCTGTCCCTAGTTACCTCATTTTGTACTATACGTATTTTTCTACTACATGTGTAATCATCACATATGCCCGTTATGTATATTTTTTGCAATTTGTTTCCGCCATATTGGATCCGCCGTTTTGAATTTTATAATTTGGGCATCAGATTCTTAGCTGGAGACGTCGAATAAACACAATTTCAGATCCATAACTTGTTTTTGTAATTTGGGTCCGCCATGTTGGATCCGCCATTTTGAATTTCACAAATTTAATGTCAGATTCGTAATCAGCCACCTTTCAAATCTATATATACCAAGTCTCATACAAATTGAAACGCAACTTCCTATTTTGTCCACGTTTTCTAGTGTTTCGTTGCGTGCATTGTTCGGATTTTCAAATGGTCTCCACGCCCCCTACAGTCCCCATTCAAGTGAAATATTCCATATGTAACGTCTACTCGGTGTGACCTTGCAACGATATATAACACATACAGATACCCGCGTACCACTTCCCCGACTTCTCTTGTGAGATATTATTTAAGGTGCCCAGGCTTTCAAAACCTAAACCGACTACAAGATATCTTATGGGTTGTATGTTCCTAGAATCTAACGAATGTTCGATCTTAATCAGTGAAGACACTCAAATAAAAGTAAAAGGCTCCACTTGATTATTTATTTACACAACTGTTTCGGTTTCCAATATATTATACCATACAATTCAGTAATGCTGATACAAATCCAAAACACATAATTAATTGTTTGGAAAATCTAAAATAGGAAAAATTGTAATTTTATCATATACTACGGTGAGTAATTGTATCCTAAACCTAAATTAGGAAATTATTGATTTTTTAAACATTAAGGGGGAAGGAAAATTTTTACACATTTTGAAGGTTGTAGAGAGAAATAATTAAAATATTAAACTGAAACTTCAGAACTTCTTAAAACAACAAATTCGGTATTTATTTAGCTGATTTTGAACCTCTCAAGTCTATCTGTTAGAATTTTATAAGCTTCCGAGAACTTTGTTACCGCAGGCGACGTTTCAAAATTAATTAATTACCTACTCAGGAGCATGTATCAAAATTAAGCTCTTTTATAGCTAAATGAAGTTGAATAATTACAAAATACAATACATTTAATACAATTGACAACTGGTCTATTTCGCTAACACTCCGTTGGTTTAAGTTAAAAAAAAATCCCACGCAAAAATCTCAATTATTTTGATAATCTCTTTTAAATTTTTACATTTTATATTCTAAAAGCTCATTAGTTTTGGACAGTCACCCAATTAACTCACTATCGAAACTAACTGATTAATAACCTATAGAGATTTCTCTAAAATTAATGACGCTGCTTTATGTGCTGACGAATCAAATGTCCCCTGGAATGTAATGTATAATAGTCCCTCAATAGAGTACCAGTTAGAATTTCTAAACGATTCATTAATGAAAATACTAAACAAACACGCCCCTCTCCTTACTAGACGCGTCTCCCATCCCCCATGTCTTTGGATAACCGAACAGATCCGCAATCTTATGTCTACACGGGAAGCTGCCTACAGAAGGTACATAAGACCCCGAAAAAGAAACAATGAAAATATGCAGAACCACTTCGAAACATTTCGGATCTTACGAAACAAATGCACTCAGTTAGTTAGAAAATCTAAACAAAACTTTGCGATTCAAATAATACAGAATACGACTAACCAAAGAGAAATGTGGCACAAGCTAAATTTATTGGGTATTAAAGGAAAAAGAATAAAGCAACAAATTAATAATAAATTCACGCCAGATGAGCTCAACAATCATTTCGCTAATATAAAACTTACAAATTCAGTCAAATTCAACTTACCTGATACAAATAACGCAAATCATCAAAATACTCTAAGTGAATTTTCCTTTGAATGTATTGGCCCTGAAACAGTTAAAAAAGCTATATACAGGATAAAATCATCTGCTGTAGGCAACAATCAAATTTCTATTCTTTTTATAAAAAGGATCCTACCATATATTATAAATCCAATAACCAATATGTTCAATCTCAGCCTCATGTCTGGTACTTTCCAATCTGATTGGAAAATAGCACAAGTATTAGCATTCCCCAAAACACAAAACGTATTAAATGTTTACGATTTTCGCCCGATCAGCATCCTTCCCGCCCTCTCAAAGGCGCTTGAATACATTGTTAGTGACCAAATTCGGACACACCTAACAGAATACAATTTAATGGATCCACTTCAATCGGGATTCCGCAAATATCACAATACGGCTACTGCTCTAGCATGCATTACGGATGATATAAGGCTGGCACTAGATAAAAGAGAGATCACCTACCTTACGCTTCTAAATTTTTATAAGGCATTTCAGTCAATTGACCACAAAATCTTACTGCGGAAATAATTTCATTTTTTAGATTTTTCCCAGGGAGCTGTTAGATGGGTGAAAAACTATTTGTGCGATAGGAAACAATTCGTAAGTATAGCTGGTAAAAATTCCTCACTGCGCTACCTAACTCATGGAGTGCCCCAAGGAAGTGTCCTGGGACCACTTTTATTTTGTATGTATGTAATTGTTCTCCCATCTATCCTCTCATACTGTAAATGTCATTTGTACGCTGGTGATTTCCAAATATACATATCATATCGCCCACAAAACCTAGAAACCACTATTTCCAAATTAAATGAGGATCTTAAAAAAATCAGCGAGTGGTCATCTAAAAACAGGTTAGTAATTAACCCAGTAAAATCTAAATGTATACGTATATCGTCCAACCAACTAGCTCAGTACTTGCAAAACGATAATCTTCCAGCAGCATGTCTAAACCAGACTGTTACACCCTATTCTACGACAGTCAAAAACCTCGGTGTAATCCTAGACGAGCGACTAGAATGGAAACCACACATCAATGCAATGTGTAAGAAAGCGTTCTTGTCCCTACACTCACTCACTAGACTTAAACATTTTTTGCTCAACCACATCAAATCAATTCTAGTTAATTTACTGGTATTCACTCATCTGGAATACTGCGATGTGATTCTAACCAATCTCAAGGATGAACTAGCCAGGCGACTACAGCGCGTACAAAATGCCTGTCTTCGATTTATTTTCCTTCTCAAGTACTCAGACCACCTGACTCCATCCTATAGACAATTGTCAATGCTAAAACTTAATGAAAGACGCAACTTACATAGACTAACACTTCTCCTCAAAATACTTCGCCTTCAACAACGTTCTTACTTGCACGAACGCTTTCAGACCCTTAAATCCTACCACGATGGTAGCACCAGGTCAAGGGAAAGCCAATTACTCTCGGTCCCTCATCACTCTTCTATTTCCTATTACAAATCATCCACTGTTTCCACCGTCCAAGCTTGGAATGATCTTCCGCCCGAAACACAACTACAGTCCATCTCAATGTATAGGAAGTCGATTACAGACCTGCTCCAATTAAATTCGTAGTCTTTACACACTCGACGATGAAATAAAAAAACAGAAAGAAAGGATAAGATGAATTCACAGCTCTTTTTAAATATTCTGATGTTATTTTTGTATATTTTTTAGTTATTGCTATTAGTAGTAGTATCATTATCGATGTATGTGCATATACAGGGTGGTAAAGTTACGGACCGACAAACTTCGGGAGGTGATAGTACAGTGAAAAATAAAGAAAAAAAGCCCAGGGAACGAGGGGGAAATTCCGAGGCGTTACGGAGCTACAGCCTGCCGAAAGCGTGGGAAAATGAACTTCAGAGCGGATTATTGCGAAGACGAAAAATCAGAGAGTAGGCGGTTGAGAGTAAATTAGAGGAAGTCACACCCGGGCTATCCAAAAATACATATTGGAAAATACTACAAGCAGGGCGCAAGGGATTCCCCAAAGGAAGAAGGGGATTCCCAGAAAGTCTTCCAAGTAAAGATGGGACGAGAGGATCACAAATGGGATGAGTTGCCAACAGGTAACAATAATTCATTACTGGCACATCGATATCTCAACGAGAATTAATGTTATGGCCATTTTTATAAAATAATGCGTGGTTGCATATCAGACAGGGGTGATAATTAAAGACAGTCAACGAACGTTTGGCTTATTTATTAACAATGAGAGAGACTAGAAGTATCCAGTCGGATGGTGGTGAGTACGCATCTCAACAGCTGCAGTGTAGTAAAAAAAGACGTCGTCGTTGGTCGAGTGGTCAGTGCTATCAGGCGTCACAGCAGTTTTGCATTGAAGCCCGCCTGGAAAAATATCAGGTGTATGATTAAAGCGTAACAGCATGCAAAGGATGGACGGAGGATATGAGTTAATGAAGAGGCACGTTCGACTGGTTAGTAGAAAGAACGCAATGTAATACAGCAGCTAAAGAAGGATGACATGGAAGAGAGAAAACAAACACGCGTGTGTACGAGACATCAGGTGTCAACCAATGGAAGGCAAAAAGTAGCAAGTTTTCCGTACGATGTCACAAGTTTAAAAGGTTAATTGTTTCTTTTTTCCCTAACAAGTCATGCTTCTTCAGGCATGGCGAATTCGAGCTGCGTCGTAAACGTCCAGGAGTAACTTTGTAGCTGGAGTTGTGGCTATTGCCGTCCGCAGCAATGGGAGAATGTTGTGAGTGTAGGTAGCAATGTGTAGCTCAGTATGGTGATGGAAGAAATACTTGGCAATATCATACAAAAAGTTGTTAGGGGCGTTGGAATGCATTAGCGATCACAATGACACGGACTGACCGAGAGGTTAGAGTGCGTGCTTCGTGTCCCGGTCACGAGTTTAACTTCCGTCCGAGTCTCCTGAAAGCAGTCGTTCGGAGCCAACTTGACCACATATTGTAGGTCTCGTCCTTACATGCGCACCAGCTCGTTTATAACTCGTATAACAATTCAATCAAGCACGAGACCACAGGAGTGAATAGTATTTGGTCTGCTTCGCGTTGGAGCGGATTTCAGGACCTACACAGAAATGTGTATGGGTATAGGCAATGCTAGTACATAAACTACAATACATGAATCAATCTAATGCATAATCAGGGGAGATGAGGGTAGCGACAACAGTCTTTAATTACGGGCTAGGTGACGAGACGATGATTTGGCATTGACACTCCATCACATACAAATGACGTCCTAATGGCAAATTCTGCATTTTCAACTATAATCTGACCCTCTCGGTTCACACTCGTGGAACGGACAGAGTCGCAATCGCAATCGAATCCGCCCCCTTGACCAAAATACCACTAGTACGTGACACTGTCTAACGAGCGTCAATACTCATACACTGGAGAATACACAATACAGCGTTCGTACAAACTAGCAAACAAAACATCTCATGTCCCATAGTCGAGTTCCAAATCACAGCTGCTAGAATGTACAAATACCTTTTTACGAGTATTCTACTATAGCTACATTTTGCATGCAATAGGTACATGTTCGTACGTTCCGACTCAGCTCGGATACATCATTCTCTTGCACGCATTGTGTTTGCTTGTGTAGAATAGACAGACTGAACTATTTAAGCTTGTGACATCGTATGCAAAACTTTCTACGTTTTGCCTTGAATCGGTTTACACATGATTTCTAGTACAAACACCTGTTTGTTTTATCTCTTCCATGTCATCCTTCTTTAGCTGCTGTATTACATTGCGTTCTTTCTACTAACAAGTCGAACGTGCTTCTTCATTAACTAATACCCTCCGTCCATTATTTGCATGATGTTACGCTTTAATCGTGCACCTGATTCTTTTCCAGGCGGGCTTCTGCAGGTCTACTGTGACATCACGGAAACTTGATACCACTGACCACTCGACCAACGACGACTTTTTTTTTACTACACTGCAACTGTTGAGATGCGTACTCACCACCATCCGACTGGATACTCCTAGTCTCTCTGATTGTTAATAAATAAGCCAAACACTCGGTGACTGTCTTTAATTATCACCCCTGTCTGATATGCAACCACGCATTATTTTTTTAAAATATGGTCATAACATTAATTCTCGTTGAGATATCGATGTGCCAGTAATGAATTATTGTTACCTGTTGGCAACTCATCCCATTTGTGGTCCTCTCGTCCCATCTTTACTTGGAAGACTTTCTGGGAATCCCCTTCTTTCTTTGGGGAATCCCTTGCGCCCTGCTTGTAGTATTTTCCAATATGCATTTTTGGATAGCCCGGGTGCGACTTCCTCTAATTTACTCTCAACAGCCTACTCTCCGATAATTTCGTCTTCGCAATAATCCGCTCTGAAGTTCATTTTCCCACTCTTTCGGCAGGCTGTAGCTCCGTAACGCCTCGTAATTTCCCCTCCCCCCCGTTCCCTGGGCTTTTTTTCTTTATTTTTCACTGTACTATCATCTCCCGAAGTTTGTCGGTCCGTAACCTTACTACTCTGTATATTATCAGCCATAAATTGTAAGCAGACTTATGTTTTCTATAAAATGTTAACATGTGTGTGTCTGTGCATTGTGTCTGTTAATACGTGTTTTTTCTTTGTGTAGTTATGTGTAATAATTTAGTGTTTATTCTCTTTCTTAATTATTATCCAATTATACTAGTATTAATATTGATAGCTTATTTAGATTTTGTATGTACATGGTTGAGTGGAAGAGAAGGCATTTGAGGCCTTCATTCCGCCATGGAAAATAAGTCAGTAAATAAATAAAAATAAATAAATAAATAACTGATAAAACAATCCTTCCTGCCAAAGGAAAATCTACATTAACCTGACTTGACCCAACCTTGAACCTGACCTGAAACCTAACCTGCTACTCAAAATCATATACCATCAAAATCATAAATTGCACTCAACACACAATCAATCCAACCAACCAGAAGGGAACAATGCTTCGAAAACTAATCCTAACTCAGTGGCGCACACCTAAGGAACCAGCTCAATTCATATCTAACAAAAATATATGCTGCACATATTATATACTAGGAAAAACTAAATAAAATCCAATCAACTTCCATACCCACAGCTTTCAAACATATCCGAACATTTTCACACTCACTTCATGCCCTCGGTATACGAACAATACCTTTTACGAAAACAATCTTACTTTTAATTTGACCTAATCTTTCCTAGCAACACAGCAAACAACTAGACTCTGTCCAAATACTGTTAAATCCTAATTTGGTTTCACACTGGGTATGAAATTGTTACAATTAAACTAAAATTTACCGGTAATTGCCCCAACACGCCAATTACTTTACTAACACAGAAGTATTTATCAACGTCAATATTAGACTCAACTCATGAATAATAATGGTTAGTTAATGAAAACTATCCTTTAAAAACTAATATCCACTTATCCACGAGCACTAACTAAAAGCAAGGAATTTTAGTTACTAAATTTACGACTTACTCCTTAATTCTATTCGTGCCTTGAAATCTCCAAGATACTATCGCTCGTTAGTTTCATTTATTTTTAATTCCAACGAATTATTTTATTTAACTAGACAACTCCAATAATTTCTTATTTATGACAACTTTTGCTCACTGTGGCGGTACACCACGTGTTTTTTCTCGTAATTTTAGTATCGTATTTAACAGTTAACTAAGCCAATATTTTAACAGAAGAATTCCTCGTTACTTTTGTACACTAATTT